>CM052330.1:16800424-16826850 GCA_028455615.1 Lasioglossum zephyrum | reverse complement strand
TCCAAGTGGCCGGTCTCAGGCAGCCCAACACTGTCAGCATCGAGAGTACTATCCGAAATGATGTCATTGTCAATTTATTTCCCTTTCGTACTTTCTCATTCGACCACAAAAGGTATTTTAAGAAGACGAACAAATTAATAAAGACATTTATTCAAGGGTATCGTTGAATTACGAAACAAGACAATTTTCTAAGATGACGATTCCTGAGATCATGTTTTGGATTGAATTCGCGAACCAGTTTGGGTACAGTAGATTTATTTCTTATCGTATGAAAATTTAGCCTTTCTAGGCGGGAGACCGAAACGCAACTGGCTATCACAGACTATGGAAATTCCCTCAGCGCGTTTAGATAGTCTGGGAAGTCTCCCTTCGACCAGGCAGGCTATATTATTATGGCAATTACTATGCGACGGTCGCAATTGTCAGCGAAAATAAGGTTGCAACCCTTGCAGTATCTATATTTTTATCGATTCTTTTTTTCCAGTTGTTGAGAAAGGGGAATTGTGAAAGGGGTGTTTCATGGACAGGTTTTAAGAATGAAACAATCGACAATTGACGGTACGTGGAAATACATATTTTAAACGATCTACTATCAGTTGCTCAGTTGCATGTTTGGTAGCAGCTGCAGTACCTAGGTAAAATTCGGTCGAAGAAAATGTGTGATTTCTGTGCTAAGGATAGCAAAGCTGCATCAATATCATTTCATCGAAAGGGTACTGCCACGCTGCACACGAGACAAGCTATTCACATTCTTCAACATTTCATGTGAAATTTATTGCATGTTATATCTTTATTATACGTACTCTGGTATGGTCATTTCAATTTCATTCTCTCTTAATGGAATTTTAATCAAAATGCATTACGTAGTGTGAAGCACGTTGAATGCCGAGTAAGAAGTCTTGAGCACCTGTGGGAAAAATGAGCTCAGGAGTTGCAGAATACCAAGAAAGGTAATAGAAAGGTAAACCAAGTAAATAATAAAAGTAATACCAAAGAAGTATTCATTTACAATATAATGTAATGAAAGTTAAGATAAAAATCAAATGTTCAAGAATAAGAATCAGAAGAAAGAGGAGAAACTGACAGTCATAAAAGTGTCGAGATTCACAATAACGATATGGCCGCTGGTGAATTCGATGGGGGACGTGGCACGTTTCATGATGATCATCAACATCTTCTTCGAGCTTTTATCCAAATCCGGCCAGTTGCTCGCGAAGATCGCGTCAGGGATTTCGAGGCTCTGAAACGGCAAGCGATATATTAGATCGCGAAAAAATAAAACGGATTCTTCCGGTCTTGAGAATGAACCTTCAGCTTGACTTCGTTCCCGTACCAGCAGTAGTAAACAAGTTGTATCAGAGTGCAGGCTATGTACATAGCGCATTCGTACATTTTCGTGCCGATCTCCATTTTGGTGATTCGGAAAAGTGTTAAGCAAGCCATGATAGTGCTCACCATGAACTGAAAGCCCATGATACCTTGGAAATGCTTGTTCACGTCCGTTGCCAGTCTGCGAGCAATTGGAAAAATCAATTTTCACTTGGTCATTGGCGGAGACATTTTTTATCTTGCATATCGCCGCTTGAATGTATATAAGAACTAGGTAAACCGAAATTTGGACATTTTGAGTTATCTACTTCGTATTAAAGAAGAAATCAAGTAGAATTTAATGTAAAAATCTATCAAAGTAATCTACGACATCTAGTGAATTATAATTTAGATTAACCTTGTTAATGGAAAAAGTTGGTAACTTCTGTTTTTTTTTTGCAAAATAAATTTATCTAAAATAAGGAATTGTAAGTTACCTAGTTCTTACATTCAAGCGGCGATATATGGTCCCGCAAGGATTTCTGATCAAATTAATTTATATCTGAAAAATTATTTTATAGTTAGTATTGATCTTGCGAAACACTTAGTACAACGTTCAGTATTTTTCAGACGCGAAATTTCTCTTGAAGATGATCCAGCATCGGATTCAAACGTTGAGG
Organism: Lasioglossum zephyrum; assembly: GCA_028455615.1. Classification (NCBI taxonomy): domain Eukaryota; kingdom Metazoa; phylum Arthropoda; class Insecta; order Hymenoptera; family Halictidae; genus Lasioglossum; species Lasioglossum zephyrum. The sequence continues at coordinate 16,824,862 of CM052330.1, read as the reverse complement.
AAAATTTTATAAATTGCAAAATTGCTTTGTTTTGATTTTTTGATCGAACCTGTGCGCCGATATCATAAACTAATTTCTTTTTAATTAATTTGCAATAAGAAAAATTGCAAACGTACTGGTATATGTAGTTATGGTGTATCGCGCACGCTTTCAGCGATATATTCTGATCGCCCACAATATTTTGCAAACGGTGTTGCAGCAGCACCAGTTGGCCGCGTATCAGTATCATGAGGCCGCTGACTAGAGTGTCGTTCGCGTACTGCATGAACGTCAGCTCTATCAAACTGCTAGCTTGATGACAGTAAGTCATCGTGTACAAGCCCAGAGGATTGTAGTCGTACGGCAGCCACACACGAGGATTCACTAGATTTCTATGCTTCAAATCTCTCATCAGCGACGAGCCCAGAGTCACCAACAAGTACATATTCATCACCATCAAGAACACCAGCGAAGTATGTCTGCGAACCAATCATTTTAACCACCACCAACCCCTTGCCGTAACATTTTCTTTACTGTTACAGTGATTCGAACAGGTCCCATAGAAATCACCGACACTTTCCCCGACACGGTTTTCAACGACACTAGATTTGATCGACGACTACTTTGGCCGACAACGGCTTTTACTAACAAAGATTTTGACCGACAACTAATCTAAAATCGTTGTTAATCAAAATCGTTGTCGGTCAAAGTAGTTGTCGATTAAATCTGAAGTCGGTGAAATGTTGAAAATACGGCAAGGGGTTAATATTGAAAATAATATTCGGTAATCATATAGAAAAGGTCTGCGTTCTCCGATTTTGATAAAATTTTAATATGTTATAGATTTCGACATTTTGAACAACTTTTTCCTTTTCCAATATAGAGGGGTCGCTTTTAGTTTTCGAGATATTTGCAAAAATAAACAGATGCGCGGCCCCGGAGAATACGAAAAATTCAATACAGTATTAGCGATAGTTTTTTGCAAATATCTCAAAAACTAAAAGCGACCCCCTCGTATTGGAAAAGGAAAAAGTTGTTCAGAATGTATTGCCGCATAACATATTAAAATTTCATCAAAATCGGAGTACGCAGATTTTTACTATATAATTACCTAATATTCAATCTAGTAAATGCATGAAGTCGTCAACATACCCGATCTCTTTGTCGAATTTCATTTTGATGCTCCGCTCCTCCTCGTTCGCGGGCTTGAAAGGCTCCCTCTCCATCTTCTGTAGAAGGAACAGTATGTCGTCCCGTTTCCCCAAAAAGTTGAGCATCTTGTAAATCGAGATCATCATCGCGACGGTAATGTAGAAATTGTCGCAGAACTCGTCCTGGGTCTTGACGTTGAATACTACGTCGAGAAGCGCCGTCAACATTCTGATGTGCACGGGAATCACCATTAGGAACGAGTACACTGTGTACAGTCTCCTCTTGGCAGTGGATGTCCAGGTGGCTGGTGGTAGATAGCCCAGAATTGTGAAAGCTGTGAACGTGTATCTAAACCCGGTCATTGTCAATGTTCATTTGAGACAATTCAATTTTATTTTCCCATCTGCTTTGGCACTATGAGAGGAGGAGACTGATAATTATACAAACAGAAATGCACTATTGCATTTCTTTAAGTATCGAGTTCGAGAAGGTAATTGTTCCGACAGGATAAGTATACTGCACGCGCTAGAATTTCCTGTGTTACTGATAGAACAATTGGTTTTCCAATAGCTCTCCCTGCAATCGACTTCTTCAGCGATGACTTCACTTCTGATAGGGAGAGTATGTCGTTACGGTAATTATTGATGAGCATGCGACATGTGCAATTGTCATTTCGAGAACAAGATCGCGACCCCCTGCGGTTAGACATTTTCTTTCAGCCAGTTTGATTCATGGAGTAATTACGTTGAATAACTAAACTGTCGATGAACGCCACGACTACTGGCAATATTTTACGGTTAATTAGACGTCTAAAGAAACCGTAAGCATATACCAACTCGCTTTTCCTTATTCTCAGGTATGCCATAGAATATGGAAAGTTCTGTTGAACAGTCTGCTGCATTGTTTTCGATACTGCAAGTCCATTACTAGAGTGTTAAGTATACTTTTATACGAATTTATTGTTACTCGTTGTAAATATAATTCGAATTCAATCTTTCAATTGTTGGTCATTTGTTATCTTCGTTGTGGAACGTTACACGTAGGGTACAGGTCTTCACCATCTATAATAAATTCAATTACTTATGTAATTAAAAATACGCATGCTCCATTCGTCGAATAAGGGGATCGATTTGCACTCACTGTAATGAAAGAATCCAGATTCGTGTCGAACATTGTTGCACAAAATATCAACTGTTAATTTTAAAAATTTATAAAAACAATAAGAAAAACGACAATTCATACGAGGCAAGGTACATATTATTCAGTTGTAGGAATTCATTGCAAACTATATTCAATTTTCTGTACAATTTACAGTATACTCCATCAGAATTAACAGTTCACGTGATCCATAAAAATTTTTCATGACTGTGTTTTCTGTGTTCAACTATTATAATCGTGAGCTATTTACATAATTCGACGATCCCTCAGCCTCGTGCTAATACGTTGTACGCCGAATAAAAAGTCTTTATAACCTTTAACATTTATTAAACATTGAAAGAAGAGTGTTCATCTCAAAACAACGTCAATATTATTCAATTAAAAGACCAATGCAACGTTCAACATTATATATCTTTATTCTACATACTCTGGTATGGTCATCTCAATTTTATTCTCTCTTCGTGGAACCGTAATTGAAATCAAAATACGCTACGTATTTTGAAGCACGTTGAACATCGAGTAACAAGTCTTTAGCACCTGTGAGAAAGAAAACTGGATCAGCTCAGGAGATGTAGAATACAAAGAAAGGTAAGATAAAAATCAAATACACAGTTCAACGATAAGGATCAGAATAAAAAAGTGAAACTGACAGTCACAAAAGTGCTCAGGTTCAAAGCAACGACATGTCCGCTGGAGAACTCGATGGGGGTTGTGGCACGCTCCATGATGATCATCAACATCTTCTTCGAGCTTGTATCCAAATCCGGCCAGTTGCTCGCGAAGATCGCGTCAGGGATTTCGAGGCTCTGGAAGGACCAGTGAAATATAAGATCGTGAACAAATGAAACGGATTGATTCTTCTTTGTCTTGAAAATGAACCTTCAGCTTGACTTGGTTCCCGTACCAACAGTAGTAAGACAACTGTATCATAGTGCAGATTATGTACATAACGCATTCGTACATTTGCATACCGACCTCCACCGTGGTGATTCGGAAAAGTGTTAAGCAGGCCATGGGAGTGGTCGCCATGAACTGAAAGCCTATGATCCCGTGGAAATTCTTATTCACGTCTGCTGCCAGTCTGCGAGCAATTGGAAAATTCGATTTTCACTTGATAAGTAATTGGGAGGGGACAATTTCCATTTTGCACATGGTCCGCAAGGATTTTTATTGTTATTGTTTATTATAGACGGGCAGAAGCCCTTTTTACATACATATTTCCATAGAAAAGAAAAGAAAAAGAGAAATATACAAGACTACTTATCTAGTAACAAAGAAGGGATATGCGCACAAAGCCAGAAATAAAATAAAAAAAAAACAAAATGATACTGGTACAATCGATAGGTATTATCATATAATCCTGCGTAGTTGCATTTGAAAATACTGTTATAAATAGTGCATGATTTTGCAATATTGCGATTAATTTTATTAATCTGATTAAATGAATTTTGTAATAAGAAACGCACTGGTATATGTTCTCATGGTATTTCACGCACTCTTTCACCGACTGACTCTTCCGTTCGGCCACACTATTATGCAAACGGTGTTGTAGCAGCGTCAGTTGGCAGTCTACGATTATCATCAGACCGCTGATCAGAGTGTCGTTCGCGTAGTGCATGTACGTGAGCGCTACCAAACTGCTAGCTTGATGAGAGTAAGTCATCGCGTAAAAGCTCGGGCGACTGTAGTTGTATGGCAGCCAAACACGCGGATTCAATAGAATTCCATGCTTCAAATTTCTCATCGCCGACGAGCCCAAACCCACCAAGTACAAATTCAGCGCCAAGAAGTACACCAGCGAAGTACTTCTGCGAACATTTTAGTCATTTTAACTAGCAAACCCTTGCCGTGTAACATTTCCTTTATAGTTACAGTGATTCGAACACGTCTTCGTCCCCAAAAATGTTGTAGAAGAGAAAAAAATATCTTTATATTTTTTGTATTCGTTTGTGTGATTACTAGACTGCGGTTTTTGGTAATTATATGGAAAAGGTCTGCGTACTCCGATTTTGATGGAATTTTAATATGTTACGCAGCAACACATACTGAACAACTTTTCCTTTTCCCATATAGGGAGGTCGCTTTGAGTTTTTGAGATATTTGCAAAAACCTATAGTGAATACGTTGCCGCGGAGCATGCAGGAATACGAAAAATTCAATACAGTAGTAGCGATAGTCTTTTTCAAATATCTCGAAAACTAAAAGCGACCCCCCTATATTGGAAAAGTAAAAAGTTGTTCAAAATGTCGATATCTATAACATGTTAAAATTTCATCAAAATCGGAGTACGCAGACCTTTTCTATACAATTACCCGGTTTTTCAAGCAAAATTAAAATTTCTTAACTGAATTCCAACAAATTCGAGCGAAATAAAAATTTGTATACTTCCCTATTATAGGTTTAGTAGGTTGAAAATAATGAAATAGTATGTTTAAGTTGTCCAAATATTTTTGCTATTTTAAATTATATTACATGTTTTTGTAATAAATTTTATATCATCTTAAAGGAAAGACATATAACTCTAGTGTGACTCGTTAAAATACGGCAAGGGGTTAATATTGAAGATAATATTCAATTGCATTCATATTCATCATAAATGCATAATACAGGTAAAATTCTTCCCCGTCGAAAATGAAATATATAATAAATTTTGTGGTTTCGGCGCACAGTTCGATCAATTATAGAAAACAGCAGATTTGCAATTATTTAAACATTCATCTCAACGTTTCGATCCCTATATGGATCATTCTCAAGAGAGATATTTTTGCGTTTGCTGTGACAACAGGGAAAACAATTAAAAGAATATCGAGGAGTTACGGAAAACAAAACTTCAATCGATGGTGGCAGATACGTAACTGAATATAATGCATAATACATGCATCGCATAAATGCATAATGTCGTCAACTTACTCTGTCTTTCTGTCGAATTTCATTTTGATGTTCCGCTCCGTCTCGGATTCCGGCTTGAAAGGCTCCTTCTCCATGCTGTGTAGAAGGAACATTATTTTGTCCCGTTTCCCCAAGAAGTTGATCATCTTGTAACTCGAGATCATCATCGCGCTGGTAATGTAGCAATTGTCGCAGAACTCTTCCTGGGTCTTGACATTCAATAGCATGTCGAGAACTGACGACAACATCACAGTTAGCATGGGAATTATCATTAGGAGCGAGTACACTTTGTACAGTCTCCTTTTAAATGTGGATGTCCAGCTAGCTGGTGGTAGACAGCCCAGAAATGTGAAAGCATAGAACGTGTATTTTAACGCGACCATTGTCGATGTTCATTCAAGAACAAATTTAGTCTTATCTCGTTCTAGAGATATTTTCCCCACTGCTATAACACTTTGAAACGAAGAGACTTTTATTTACGTAAACAGAAACACTCCATTGTATTTTTTAAAGTATCGAGTTCCAGAAGGTAATGGTTTCGATCGGATAAGTGTACTGCACGCGTCGGATATTCCCGTAATACTGACAGGTCAATTGGTTTTCCATTAAAACTTCCCGCAGTCGACTTCTTCAACGATGACTTCACCTCCGATGGGGAGAGTATGTCATTACGGTAATTATTGATAAGCACGCGACATATACAATTGCATATTTCGAGACCAAGATCGCGACCCCCTACAGCTCGACATTTTCTTTCAGCCTGCTAGTACTCGAGGGAATTGTATTAAATAATTAAATTGCCGTAGGACGCGATGACTGGTAGCATTTTAAAAAACCATATTCTCAGGGATGCGAGAGAAAAGGTTCTTTTACTGTTTTGTCGAACAGCGTAGATTGTACATCGTTCTCGACGTGGCAAGTTACTCTCCATTACAATAGTGGTAAGTATAATTTTATACGAATTTATTGTTACTCCCGTTAAGTATATAAATACTACGGTATTATAGTAGTTAAATATTTCAATTGTTGGCTGCTCGTTACCCTCGTTGTAGAACGTTGTACGCAGAGTAGGAGGTCTTGAGCACCTATAATATAAACACAATTATTTAAGTAGTTAAAAAATTGCATGCACTACTGCAAGATCCACTCACTGTCATGAAAGAATCCAGATTCATCGACACAATGTGCGCACTGGTAAACTGCATAGGGAACGTGGACCTCATCATAATCATCAACAGAATTTTCTTCGTGTTCTCGTCCAAGCTCACCCAGTTGCTTTTCATGATAAACACTGGAATCTCCAGACTCTAGAATTAACAATCGCGTTAGATTACGAAGGGGCAGAAGGAAGTTCAATTTCCCACCTTCAGTCTGACTTCGTTGCCATACCAGCAGTAGTAAAATATCTGCATCAACATGCAGAATGCATACACGAATGTCTCGAGCATTCTCGATGCTATACCTCTTTTCAAGATACGGTATAAGATGAAGCAGATGATCACCATACTTGACAAGAACTGAATGAATAGGACCACGCGAAAACCCTTGTTCACCTTCTCGACCAGTCTGCAATCGATCAAAATCGTTTTAGAATATTTGTTAAGTTTACAGCTTCACTGCAGTTGCCACTTATTTAACGCTAATCGCGCCAGCTACAAAATGTGTCGGTTCTACATTGTTTTATAAGAATTAAGAGACTGAACTTATTTAGATTCTCTCTTCACGATTTTTATAATACGTGATTGAATGAAGACATTTATTGAATAATTTCTGAGAACATCTTTAGTGTTAACACCAGATAGAATCTTTAATTGACGGAATAATTGGTAATTATATAAAAAATGTCTGCGTACTCCGATTTTGATGAAATTTTAATATGTTATAGATTTCGACATTCTGAACAACTTTTTCCTTTTCCAATATCGGGGGGTCGCTTTTAGTTTTCGACACATTTGCAAAAGACTATCGCTACTACTGTATTGAATTTTTCGTATTCCTGCATGCTCTGCGGCAACGTATTCGCGACAGTTTTTTGCAAATATCTCAAAAACTCAAAGCGACCCCCTCGTATTGGAAAAGGAAAAAGTTGTTCAGAATGTGTTGCTGCATAACATATTAAAATTTCATCAAAATCGGAGTACACAGACCTTTTCTATATAATTACCGAATAATTTTTACAAGTCGCTGCACGAAATTTGTGTTTGCGCCACAATTTGCACTTAAGTTAGAATTTTTTAAGAATGATACACACTTACTCGAACAGAAAGTTATGATGTCGGACGCATTGCTTCGCCGATTCCTTCTGATCCCTGTTGATGTTTCGCAGGCGATGTCCAAGGATCTCCAGCTGGCTGTATATGCAGAACATCAGCCCGCTGAACAGAGTGTCGTAAGCGACGTTCATGAACGACGCGATGAACACGCTAACAGCTTGGTGAGCGTAAGTGATAGCGTATAATGTTGGAGACGTATAATCGTATGGTACCCAGGCACGGAATGCTAGCGCTCGGTTCTTTGGATCTCTGATCAACGAGGTGATCCATATTATCACTCCGCACGTGCCGAACATGCTCATGAATAGTATCGTCAGTTTCCTGCAATTGTAACAATGTTCAATTCGGAGTCAAACTGAGTTGGAAATTCAAGTAAAAATTAATCCACTTTTCTCATTGAAATTTAGAACAACGAAATCACTAGCCTTCCATCTTTTTCTGCAATCACTTCTCTGAAGCAATCTCTGAAATATTAGAGCACGCTTCGATTGAAATTTACTCAAATTTCTTCATTTATAGTTTTCTAAGTCATTTCTTAAGGTTTTTAAAATTCTTTAAATTGACTACAAAGAAGTGAGATAAATGTTCTTATTGCAAAGATAAAGTTTTGTCTTTATAATTTTCTATGCCTCCTTGAAGATTTTTAAAATTCTTTAAATTGACCACAAAGGAGTGAGATAAATATTTTTATTGCAAAGATAAATTTTTGCCTTTATAATTTTCTAAGCCTTCTTTAAGATTTTTAAAATTCTATAAATTGACCACAAAGGAGTGAGATAAATGTTAAATTAATTGCAAAGAGTCAAACTACCCCCACAGATTTTAGATAAAACTATTTTCAAGGGAATACAGCAGTGAGAAATTTTCAATTAATCCTGCAAACGATATTCCTTAATTTCGAAGAGTATACGAGGAATACTAACTCGTTTATGGCATCGAATCTCGTCTCGATGATCATCTCAGCCGCGTCAACAGGCGTGTAAGGTTTCCTCTGCATCGAATGGACCAAGATCATTATACTCTTGTGGTTCACCAGAAAGGTGCAGAGCTTGCAGAACGAAGTGATCTCGGGGAGCAACGCGTAGAAATTGTCACTGAATTCGTCTTGATCCTCGACGTTAAAAATCATGTCCAAAATTGACATAAGCAGTAGAATCTGTAGGAAAATGAACACTACCACCGAATACACTTTGTACAAAAATTTCTTAGTCCTGGAGGTCCATGTGGGTGGTCGTTGACAGCCCAGCAGTGTCAGCATTGTGAACGTCATCCTCAGTGTTGGCATGGTTTCATAAAATTTTATATTCACTAAAAATTCTATATGGAGCAAGTGAAATCGCAAGACTTGGTCACAGGACACTGTCAATCCTAATATTAGATTGAAGATTTTCGAACTCACTATTGACAGGATTTTCTTGCAATTGTTAAACTATTTTTGCATCTGATTTAGATACTTTGGGACGAACAATAGACAGAAGTACGGTGTCTCGATAATTCAGACTTGGCAGTACAATGTCCATCGGGTTACTGTCAACCACTGACTATCGGATTTCCACCTTGCACCCTCTCGGTGGAGTCAGTTCTTTGCTAAAAGTCTTTTTTGTCCCGCTGCAAGGACTATGCTATTATCGGACGACCACTTCTGCAATTGCTGTTACGAAAATAAGCCTTCGACCCTTTCGCGGAGTCATTCTTGTTTTTCGTCATAGTGTGCTATACCGCGGACTCACGGGCTCGCAATCAACGGACAGCGAGTGGACGGAAGGGGACAGCGTTTAATAATGAACTTGAGGAGACACGACACGTTACAGTCGATTTTCGTAGCCGAGGGATAGTTAATAATCTAGAACACGTTTCACGAACTCTTCTAGCACCGGTCAATTAATTCTATCCGACAGTTCGCTGTCTATAGTTGTCGCACAATCGTCAGAGGAACAACATAAACCGAAGTCGAAATGAAAGTGTTCAAAAGGCAAGTCATTCTTTAGTGTTAAAATATTGCGGATTTCAAGCTGTATTTATTACTATTCCTATCAAATACTTTACATATTCTAGTATGTTTCTGGCAAACTTAGAACTATAAGCGTTATCGCAGATTTGTGGTCGATTACCTTGATTGGAGCAGGTTGTACACTGAATACGAAGTCTTCAGCACCTGGAACGAGAAGTCATTATTATTAGAAAATAGACGTTTAACACAAAGTTCAATGTTTCTTCTAGTCTAAAGTAAAATTCTTCTCGATCGAAAATGTAATATATAATAAATTTTGTGGTTTCGGCGCACAGTTAATAATTATAATTTAATTATAATTGATCGAATTGTGCACCGAAACCACAAAATTTCTTTCACCGATTAATTTTATATATTTTTCATTGTTGTAGAACGATTCAATTTGGTACGAACCCCCATGAAGGAGTCAATGTTCACCGTCAGAATGTGAGCAGTGGTGAACTCGATGGGGAACGTGGCCCTGACCATAATCATCAGAAGAGTTTTCTTACTGTTGTCGTCTAAATGGTCCCAGTTGCTAGCGAAGATCAGGTCCGGTATCTCGAGACTCTGAAATGCCGGTTCACACGAGAAAATGATGGAGTTTGGTGAGTGGATATTTTTCATAGCGACAATGAACCTTTCGTTTGACTTCGTTCCCGTACCAACAGTAGTAAAATATCTGCATCAACATGCAGAATGCGTACACAAGCGTCGCTGCTAGTCTCTCGCCCAGATCGGTTTGCGTGATTCGATAAAGGGTGAAGCATATTATCGCTATACTGGCCATGAATTGGATGCACAACACCGCTTGGAAGTCTTCGTTCACCTTAGCCGCGAATCTGAAACGCCATTATACTTTACTATATTACCATCAGAATACTTTTCGGGCTCTGATTGAATTCTTCGAAATCTTAAAAATTTTTGGTTTCGCCGACGTGTAAAATAAAGCGTCAACATTTTTCCCGTTCAATTATAATAGCTGAATTTGCAAACCGAGGAAAATGAGTTGTTAGGAGCTTACAGTGAAAACATAAGAGTATCTACTCAGACAATTTATTTATTTCACATCGGTGATTTAAATTATCTGAAAAACTACTAAATAAGTAACAAATGAACAATTTTTAATTTTACTTTAGGACCACGAAATTTAAAGAATTAATTACAAAATGATTAGAAAAAATACGTTTATTATGACAGTAGGTAGGAATAATTTTTTAATTAATTTTAGTGAAAATTTCGTTCTGATATCTTTTATGGTTCAAAAGTTATAGTAAAATACCAGATTGAGGCACGGACCCGGGCGAGGCAAACAATACACGTTGCCTCGCTGGGCCGCGGCACACAACGCGTTATCGCATTGCTTGCTTCGCCCGGCCGATTCAATGTTACATCGTGGATTAAACAGTCATGGAAAATCCGAACTGTATCGTGGTTGGTATCATTTTAATCGGAAAAATGTGGCGAATGTGCATCTAAAAGTGAAATCTGAAAATTGTTAAGATTTTAAAAAAGCACAGATATATGAAATATTCTGCAAAATAATTTACTGAATAAAGACGTTCTAATCACTGCAACTAACTAAAATTGGACGGCAAGGGGTTAAGATTTAAAATGGTCTAAAAAGAGCATACGCACTCGTACAGAAAATTGTGATGACGAGCGCACTCTCTCGCCGAGTCCTTGCCATTTTTCACGACGTTCTGCAAACGGAGACCGAGGATTTCTAGCTGGCTGTGTATGCAGAACATCAAGCCGCTGAACAGGGCGTCGTAAGTGACGTTCATAAGCGAGGAAATTATCACACTCACGGCTTGCAGAGCGAAAATGACAGCGTAAACTGCCGGAGCCGTGTAATCGAACGGTATCCACAAACGATACGCTAACATTTTGTTCTTTCCGTTTGTGATCAGCGTGGTCAGAAGAATCATCACTATACAGGCCTCCGTTGAGAACGTGTACAGTGCTGTCACTCTCCTGTAATCAGAATGTCATTATGCGTTGTCACCTTTTTAACAACCTCCCGAATTCGTTGACATTTTATCGGCGAAATTGTTAAAATTGCCGCTGACAGTTTCAAGTGAACCAGAACAATAATCATCTTCACTGAATCATCTCACATTTTGTAATTACTTTCTTGCTACTCCAATGAATAAATTTTTAAAACAAAAAATAAAATTTATAATTGCGATTCACAATTATAAAATCGATCATTCATATATACAGGGTGTCTCAAAATTCCTTCAACATCCGGAAATGGGAGGTTCCTGAGTTCATTAGAAGCAACATTTTCTTTTGCAAAAATGACGTCCGCCGATTTGTTAAGGAGTTATTAACGAAAAACACGGACCAATCAGAGCGCGGCTATAGCGAACGGAATCCGACTCGATCCGCTGTAACCGTTCTCTGATTGGTCCGTGTTTTATCGTTAATAACTCCTAACCAAAGCCGCGAACGTGATTTTTGCAAAGGAAAATGTTGCTTCAAATGAACTCAGGAACCTCCGATTTCCTGACATTGAAGGAATTTTGAGACACCCTGTATATCAGCACACACATTGACAAACTATGACCACTTGAGAACCAATGGTAAAGTCACAATTAATTCGTACTCGTTATGTTTATCGAATTTGGTCTCCACATCCTTCTCCAGAATATTCTCAGGCGAGTATGGTTTCTGTTGCAAAGCATTGATCAGGACCATAATATTTTCCCCGCGAGCGAGAAAGCTGCAGAACTTGCAGCAGGTGATCAGCATAGGAATAGTCAAGACAAGATTGTCGCTGAACTCATCCTGATTCTTGACGTTGAATACTATGTCCAGGATAGTGATCAGCGTGAGAACCTGTACGAGCATAAGTATTATAATTCGGTACACTTTGTAGAGGAACTTCATCGGCTCGGATGTCCAGGATGGCGGTCGATGACATCCAATCACTGTCAGAATCCTGGACGCACATTGCAGCGTTGGCATCGTCGATTTTCTTAGCTGTTCTCTTGGTTTTACTCATTCAGTAATTTTTAATTCAACTAATTTGTAACAATTCACCGTTGCACGATTGAGAATAAGTTGCAGAGTGTCAGGGACGATTTCAACACGTTTGTGGAAATGAAATTTTATTGGAATCGATCTTTCTTGCAAAGTAGAAAGGAGGAAGAAAATAGCGTGATTCAAGGTTCGCCAGTCTCGCTCGTTACTGACCAGTGCAGTTAGCATGTTTTCTCCGCACCCCTGGAAGTTGCTTTCCTATTGACAATTTCCCTTCTGCCGTGCGCAAGCTGTGTTATTACCGTAATTATTGGCAGTGACATTTTTTCTTGGCGACTCGGGGATCGTTTCGATAGGGGCGATTAGGGCGATGACGGTTAATAGTTAAAAGGGGGGAACAGTGTGGTCACTTTTCAGGGAGAAAGGGTAAAGAATGCACGAGCGCAGTGGCAGTTCGTGTTCTCTCGCTGTGACAGTGAACTCTGTTTTCTCGAATGTCTGAGCATCGTGTAACTCATCCCCTAATCAATTCTACATGAATTCTGTGATGAATGTATCGAGGAGAACAAGATAACAATCGTATGTAAGGCAAGTTAATTTTCAACGCTGGAGCGTCAATGAATTTATTGATAATTCTATTTAATAGTTTATTCTACATACTCTAATATGTTTCTCTGAAGATTGGATTAGATCAGTTACCTTCATTGTAGCACATTGTACACTGAGTAAGACGTTTTGAGCACCTGGAATAACAAACATTTTCCCCCAGTATTATTAACAATGTTCAAATCCACAGTCTAGTAATAATACAATGTACCTGAATGGCTTTCTAGAAGTTAGCCCCCACTTGTTGAATTAAATAATTTAATCAGTTGTGCTTAATTGTGCTATGTTTGTGCTATATTGTGCTCGAATATTGCAACTATTATAGTTGCAGAATATAGCACAAACATAGCACAATTCAGCACAACTGATGAAATTATTTAATTCAACAAGTGGGGTGCTAACTTCTAGGAGGCACCTGAATGTGTATTGAGAACAAGAGCTAGATTTCAAACACTTAAAACGAGATCTACTTATGGATCAATTAATCTAACGAATCGCATTATTGCAGAGTCAAGCAATATCTATAATTGCATTGATTTTTTTATCGAGTCTTTACAAAATTTGAAAAAACAATTACGCAGGATTATAGGATAATACCATATTGCTTGTACCATTAGTTTTTGTGCATGTCCCTTCGTTGTTATTGACGAGAAGTCTTTTAGATTTCTCTTTTTGTTCATATGTCTATAATAATTTATTATTGTCTATAATAAATAATAATATACTGACCGCCATGAAAGACTCTATGTTCACAGACAAGAGGCGAGCACTGGTGATTTGAATGGGATACCTAGCTCGCCGCATAATCATCAATAGAATCCTCCTGGTCCTGTTATCCAAACTCGTCCAGTTGCTGGCAAAAATCATGTCCGGTATCTCAAGACCCTGAAACATAAATTCCTATTACAAAATTCAACAATACTAAAACGCTGGATCTCCTTGCCTTCGGAATCAACCTTTAGTTTCACTTCGTTCCCGTACCAACAATAGTAAAATATCTGTAGCAGCATCACGTACGCGTACAGGAGCGCTTCGATCGTTCCCGAGCCTAAATTCGTCTGAGTGAATCGGTACAGAGTGAAGCAGATGATTGTTATGCTAGCTAGAAACTGAACGCATAACACTGCTTGGAAGTCCTCGTTCACTTTCGCTGCGAATCTGAAACCATTTTCATCATGATTAGACTGCGGATGTAGGTTAATTTGAAGACAGTGGAATTAGGTCAAATCTTATTTTCAATGGTAGTGGCCTTCGTAGATCAGGAATAAATACAAAATCCTGCCAAATTCTACGGGATTCTATGGCATTCCAACATTTTTGGGTAATTTTAGATGCCATTTATGATTTCATCATGATTAGACTGCGGATGTAGATCAATTTGAAGAAAGTGATATTAGATAAAATCTTATTTTCAATGGTAGCGGCCTTCGTAGATCAGGAATAAATACAAAATCCTGCCAAATTCTATGGGATTCTATGGTATACCAACATTTTTTGATAATTTTAGATGCCATTTATGATTTCATCAAAATTAGACTGCGGATGTAGATCAATTTGAAGAAAGTGGAATTAGATCAAATCTTATTTTCAATGGTAGCGGCATTCGTAGATCAGGGATAAATACAAAATTCTGCCAAATTCTATGGGATTCTATGGCATTCCAACATTTTTTGATAATTTTAGATGCCATTTATGATTTCATCATGATTAGACTGCTGATGTAGGTCAATTTGAAGAAAGTGGAATTAGATCAAATCTTATTTTTAATGGTAATGACCTTCGTAGATCTGGAATAAATAAAAATCCTGCCAAATTCTATGGGATTCTATGGCATTCCAACATTTTTTGAAAATGTTCAGATGCCATTTATGGCATTTATGGATCTTTAAATCCGCAGTCTAATCATGATCCTCGAGAATTTTGTGTGGACAGAACTACCAAATTAAAACAACATACTTATATATAAAATTGTGATGCTGAGCGCATTCTTTCGCCGAAGTATCGTCCGTTTTGATAATTTTCTGCAGGCGATGCCCGAGAATCTCCAGCTGGCTGTATATGCAGAACATCAGCCCGCTGAACAGAGAGTCGTAAGTGACGTTCATAAGCGAGGAGATTGTTACACTCACACTTTGGAGTATGAAAGTGACGACAAACACAGACGTGGACGAGTAGTCGTATGGCAACCATGAACGAAATGTTAACACTTTGTCTCCTGGATTTATGATCAGGCTTGACGCTACAGTCACCACTACGCACACCTCTGTCGAACACGTGTACACGGCTGTTATCAGTCTGCAATCAGAAGTTGCACTTTTCACTTCATGGAAAATTATCTTCTTTTTAGGTCCGGGAAAAAAGGCACGTTCTCGATTTTGAGAATTTTTCCTGCTCGAATCGCAATATCCACACGAAAGTTTTTGGCATAGAACGATTCTGCAGTCTGTGCTGAATATGATGTTATATATTTTTTAATTATTAACCCTCACACGCTCCTAAAAAATAGCTGCATAAAGGAGACTAGAATAACAATTCACCCATTACTATTTTATACGTTAAATCAACATATTATGTTTCATTTCAGCGTCACATTTTAAAGAAATATATAAAGGATGTAGACATAAAAGGTTGGATAATTTTACAGTATGTGAAAATAGTGAATGAGTGAATTTTCACTCTGAGGAACGTATGAGGATTAATATTTAGGTTCTTTCGCGGAGCTATTTCATTTTATGAAGCGAAAACGAATTTGATATTTAACTTTTCTTCATTTTATTCTTGACTTAATTTATCTCTTACTGTTGCTAATATTGTCAGTAGCTACTTACTCGTTGTATCGATCAAACCTTGACTCGATGTTCCTTTCATCTTCATCGGTAGGTTTGCACGGCTTGCGCTGTTGACAGTTTATGAGACGAATAATACTATCGCGGTACGCTAAGAAGCTGCAGAACTTGCAACAGGTGATCAACATGGGAATAGTCAAGACCAAATTTTCACTGAATTCGTCCTGAGTCTTGACGTTCAACACTATGTCCAGAACAGTTGACAGAGTCTGAGCCTGCACCGCTATTAAGATTAAGTATCCGTACAATTTGTAAAACAATCTCTTGGGCCTCGAGGTCCACGTGACTGGTGGATAACAGCCTATCGCTGTCAGGACCATGGACGCGCATCGTAGCGTTGGCATTGTCGATTGTTATCCTCCCTTTATTCATTCGGTCTGCGTCTATTCACTGATGCACACTTCGAATCGCGTACAATTCACTGACGTACTGTTACAACGTTCACAATTTTTAGCTGAACTGACAATTTTTATTTATGTGATCTAGTTCACGAGAGTTCAATCTAG
This sequence comes from Lasioglossum zephyrum, assembly GCA_028455615.1. Classification (NCBI taxonomy): domain Eukaryota; kingdom Metazoa; phylum Arthropoda; class Insecta; order Hymenoptera; family Halictidae; genus Lasioglossum; species Lasioglossum zephyrum. The sequence continues at coordinate 16,808,475 of CM052330.1, read as the reverse complement.
TATTTTTTTCAAAAATCGTGCATTTGATATTAACCCTCATACGTTCCTTAGAGTGAAAATTCAACTATTTAATATTTTAACATACTATAAAATGATTGGTCCCTCTTTATCTGTGATGCGAGACGTATTTCTCTAAACTTTGACATGATAATTGAAGCAAAATTGGGTGAGAAAGTGTGATAGAGTCTTCTATGTAGCTATTTCTGAGGAGCGTACGAGGGTTAATTGAGAAATTTTTACTCGAGGTGAAAACTGAGGGAATAATAATTTGGTAAGCAGAGGGCGGATCTTTATGCAAAATAAAAATGTCCGACCTGCACTGTAACAAAGTGGAGTGAAATGGAAACTAATTTGTTTTTTCAAGATATGTTTAATAGGTTGAAAACCTTATGTACACAATAGTTTTAAATACTTCCAATGTTTTTAGTGCTTTGAAGTTTTGGTTTGCAGAGAAATTGTTAATATGGAAAAGGGAACGATACAGGAAAATACTGTGCACTGTCTCACCATTACGCGACAGAGTCTCACATGTCACTGACAACAAGAGACTATCGGCATTTCCTCTGCACCCCTATTGACGATTTCTCGAGGCAGAGGCTGTCATTACAATAATTATTGATGCGACATCTCCACTTACCATTTCGATAGCATATTCGCAGCCCCTGCTGCACATAATTTTTTGTTCGCTGCTGTCCACTTCGTTTTCTCTTGCACTCGGGGTTGCATTTCAAGAGGAGCGATAGGGGGATGAAGTTGAATAATAAAATGATAGCCACGAGGGAGGAATGTATCGTGGCTTTTCCGAATCTATTGTGTTCTCTCCTGCTCTGACGCAAAGTAAAATTCGATCGAGGAAACACAGTGAAATATCTGATCGTGTTTCTCGGACCTTAATTCACAATTATCGAGAAAACTTTGGATAGACAGATTCTGGTTATTTTTATAAGCTTCAAGCATCGAGTATATATTCATGTTCGATTTATTGTTTTTTTTTTGTTTTAAAATTTTCATAAAGCAAGTTAGTAATTTAATACAGTATTTTGACATTGTATTTAAATTCGTTGTCATTATAATAATACTCAATTTTTTATTAAAAATTTTCAGAAGCAGTTTTCTTCTTTCTTGAGGAAGATCCATATTAGGATCGAAACATTGAAAGTTTAATCAAACTAGCAAAATTGCTTTAATGTATTTTCTTGATCGAACCGTTGCGCCGAGAACGTTAATACATCTTTTGTTTTTAACAATCTTACGATCGATAACTGGAATAACATTGAGTACATTTGCCATAAACGAAAAGCGCAAGAGGAATAAGAGAACCGTATGTACAATGCAAGTTGTTTTCGGATCTAATTATAATTTATTGTTTGTCGTATCTAATTCGTGTCAAATACTCTGGTATGCATAATTGCTTGTTAATTGAACATTGTCGACTATCTTCCCAGAAGCAGATTGTAAGTCGAATACGAAGTCTTGATCACCTGGAATGTATTGTGAGATAATAATTACAGGAATTACATGATTCGACTTATATACTGACCGTCATGAACGATTCCAAATCCACGGAAAATATATGACCACTGGTGAACTCGATAGGGTACGTAGATCTCACCATGATCATTAACAATTTCTTCTTCGTGTTCGTACTCAAACTTACCCAGTTGCTCCCAAATATCAGGTCTGCGATTTCGAGGCTCTAGAAAATCGTAATATCTATTTCCACCAATATTCTAAAATACTTGAATATTAAACCTCCTTCGAGTATTACCCACCTTTAGTTTGACCTCGTTCCCGAACCAACAGTAATAAAATAATTGCATCAGAAAACTAGTAGCGTACATCGAAATCTCAAACATTTCCTCGCCTAGTCCTAATTGCGTGATTCGGTAGAGACTGAAACAGACGATCACCATGATGCCCAAAAACTGGACGAACAATGCTGTTTGAAAGTACTCGTTTATCTTCATAGCAAATCTGTAATTATTCCAAAAATTAATTCAGATGTTGTTCGAAAATTTCACGAGCTGTTTATGTAGTCTATAAAAATTATGTAGACTATCAGACACAGGACTGAATGTTACATTCAGTGTTGGGCAGTAATTAATTACATCAGCAATTACATAAGCAAAAGTGGATTCAATACGAAAACAGTTAAGTGGTCCAAAACATAAAAATTACTGGTTTAAGAGAACAACTACAAGTACAATTGCACGTAATTGTACTTTTATTTCTGCAATTACAAGTAATTGTAATTGGTAGTTGAAATTACTTAACGCTAAAATGGCACTAAAGAAATATTAGATACTATCTAATCTACTCCTATAATATAAGATATTATACTCTTATAATATAAATAAAAAAAAATATATATATATATATATATATATATATATATAATAGATAGTATCTAATATTTTTTTAGTGCCATTTTGGCGTTAAGTAATTACAATTACAAATTACAGTAATTGGTAAGTAATTGTAATTGTAATTGCAATTACTTTTTGCCCAACTCTGTGTTACATCAAATATTCTGCAGAAATTTGTTCGAGTTTCAACCCACGTGTATAAGAACTTGTGATGTCGTACACAGTCGTTCGCCGATATCGTATCATCTTTAATATTTCTTAATCGATGTCCGAGGATATCCAGCTGGCTGTATATGGAGACTATCAGCCCGCTGAACAGGCAATCGAAACCGACGTTCGCTGTCGAGCTCATAATCAGACTCACGGCTTGGAAAGCATAAGTGATCGGGTATAAAACGAGGGTTGTATAATCGTACGGTAGCCACGCGCGAAAGGCTAAGTCTCTGTTCTTTGGATCTCTGAATAACGAGTTAGTCCACGTTAGCACCATGAATAATTGCGTGTAAAGTGTGTAGAAGGTTGACAGTCTCCTGTAAAGACCACTCTTTCATTGTAAACTCTGTGGGGAGCACAATTGTGGGTGTCAGGAGAAACAGAAAACTGTAAGATCATCAGAATCATAAGAACTAGGGTTTATATAAAATTCAACGGTAATTATATAGAAACGGTCTGCGTAATCCGATATTGATGAAATTTTAATATGTTATGCGGCAATACATTCTGAACAACTTTTTCGTTTTCCAATATAAAGGGATCGCTTTTAGTTTTTGAGATATTTTCAAAAAACTATCGCTAATACTGTATTGAATTTTTCGTATTCTCCGGGGCTGCATCTGTTTATTTTTGCAAATATCTCGAAAACTAAAAGCGACCCCTCTATATTGGAAAAGGAAAAAGTTGTTCAAAATGTCGAAATCTATAACATATTAAAATTTTATCAAAATCGGAGTACGCAGACCTTTTCTATATAATTATCGAAGCTCCTTGTTTTCAACTGATTCAAATTATTCCTGATTCTTGTAATTGTTGGAGAACATTTCTACTCACTCGTTTATGGTGTCGAACTTTGTCTCGATCCTCAGCTCCTCTTCATCCACCGGCAGATAAGGCTTCCGCCTGGTAGCTGCCATGTGAATCATAATGCCATCACGGTTCGCCAAAAGAGTGAACAGCTTACAGCAGGTGATCACCATAGGTGCCGACATGTATAAGTTCTCTCCAAAATCATCCTGATTTCTCACGTTCAATATTATATCTAGAACCGATGTTAGCGTCAGACTGCACGCAAGAAAAAACACGAAACACCCGTATACTTTGTACAACGTCTTCTTGGTATTGGACGTCCACGATGGTGGATATCGACAGCCTGCAATCGTCAAAACCATAGACGTCCATCGTAGAGTTGGCATGGTTGATTCACATCGACGACACTTGTTAATAATTTCACCAATAATTCACTGTCACTGTTAAGATGCTTTTGGTACAGTACTTCGACCAAGGTTCAGACGTAATTGACTGCTACGATGCAACGGCGTTGTCTCTGCACCCTGCTGCAACTGCTTTCCCGATAATGCTTCCCTTCTATCCGCAGCCGACTATATCATTAGCGTAATTATCGGTGCCCTTACCACGGGATAATTAGAATTGCTACATTGTTCTCCACCCGCAATTGTGGTGTAGGGTTCCTCCAGGGCGATCGTGTAGACCGATAATGGTTAACTATGAACTGATTATCTACCGTGGCTGGTTTCTACGAGCTTAGGGTGATACATATTTTACGGGGCAAGGAGAGCCTTTAGAGAACTGTCAGTCATCCGTTTCGTGCTAGAGGAGCAGGTGCTAGCAGGAGCATTAGAGAGGAGTCTGCTGCTCACGAAACTGGTACAGTCTTAATTAGTTAGTTACTTCGCAGAATCGAACGCAAAGCCTACTGTTGAACGACTGATATTTCATGAGAAATTATATTGAAATTATTTAGGTATGGTAAAATCTGTGCAGAATATATATATAAATTCGATCTTCCTCCCATTTTTACGAGGCAATTCGAAAGCTTTTAAAACGAGTGTCAGCTTTTCAGAAAATGAATAATAGTAATCGGTAGACTTTTTTTTTATGATTTTTATCTTTATGCAAGATAAAAATTTTCCCCTTGAATTGCAACACTCCGAAGTGATATAGAAATTGATTTTGATATTCGTTTAATAGAATCCGCTGTCTATTGATCCGTCTGATCAGAAAATATGGAAGATAAATTTGTTAATTCCGGAAAAGTACTGTTTATATCATGCTGAATTTATTGCTACTCTTATCGAATATTTACGCTACATATTCTAGTATGTTTCTTCTGATGATTGAATAGTTATAATTCTACGCCGTGGAATATCGTCGAGTTACCTTCACTGCATTACGCTATACGCCGAGTACGACGTCTTCAGCACCTTCAATTCCCAAGTACCATCATTAAATACCGAAGAATTTAAACGAACAAGTCATTATTCCGCTGTATACTCACTGCCATAAAAGACTCCAAATTCACGGAAACGATATGAGCACTCGAGAACTCGATCGGGAACGTAGATCGAAGCATGATCATCATCAAAGTCTTTCTCGTTTTCTCGTTCAAATTCACCCAGTTGCTTGCGAATATCAAATCTGGAATTTCTAAGCTCTGAAACAGACAATTTGTTGTTAACATTTACAGCAACAGAGGAAGAGGAATTTATTTTTATTGGTAATTATATAGAAAAGGCCTGCGTACTCCGATTTTGATGAAATTTCAATATGTTATGCAGCAACACATTCTGAACAACTTTTTCCTTTTCCAATATAGGGGGTTCGCTTTTAGTTTTTGAGATATTTGAAAAAAACTATCGCGAATACTGTATTAAATTTTTCGTATTCCTGCAAAAAAGGAAAAGTTGTTCTAAATGTCGAAATCTATAACATATTAAAATTTCATCAAAATCGGAGTACGCAGACCTTTTCTATATAATTACCTTTTTATTTTATTAATTAACCTTTAGTCTGACTTCGTTCCCGTACCAACAGTAATAAAATATTTGCATCAGCATGCAGAACGCGTACATCACAGTTTCAGCGAGTCTAGATCCCAGATCTGTTTGAGTGATCCGGTAGAGAGTGAAACAGATGATCGTCATACTCGCCATAAACTGGACGCACAATACTAGTTGAAAGTCCTCGTTCACTTTCGTGGCGAACCTGAAATTGTTCGAACGCTGCAAATCATGTTCATCGTAGAATTTGTGTGAATTAACTTAATTTGATTGTGTGAATTAATATAGGGAAACGCACCGGTATATGAAGTCATGTTGACGAGCGCATTCTCTCGCTAATTCACTGTTATCTTTCACTTGTTGCAGACGGTGTCCGAGAATCTCCAGCTGACTGTATATGCAGAACAACAGGCCGCTGAACAGAGAATCGTAAGCGTTGTTCATGAGCGAGGCAATTGTTACAGTCACAGCTTGGTGAGCGTACGTAACACCGTACAGAATTGGGGATGAATAATTGTACGGTATCCATGCTCGAAATGGCAGCACTCTGTTCTGTGAATCTTTCATCAACGAAGTAACCCACCTCGACAGTATGCAGAGTTCCGTCGACATTGTGTACAATGTCGATATTCTCCTATAATCGGAATTCATTTTTAATTATTTCTCAAGCTAACCCATGAAAAATTATACTAGCATCAGTGTACGTATTTTTTATTTTTCTGTTGTTCCACTATCAATTTTTATTTGAGCCTCTGATAAATCTAGAATATTATTAGGACCCATATATATTCTTTATTGCTATGTCTTGCCAATAATAATTTTTATTCGAACTTCTTATAAATCTAGAATAATATTAGAATAATATACGTATTTTTTATTTATCTGTTCTGTCGATTATTATTTGAGCCTCTGATAAATCTAGAATATTATTGGGACCCATACATATATTCTTTATTGCTATGTCTTGCCAATAATAATTTTTATTCGAACTTCTTGTAAATCTAGAATAATATACGTATTTTTTATTTCTCTGTTCTGTCGATTTTTATTTGAGCCTCTGATAAATCTAGAATATTATTGGGACCCATACATATATTCTTTATTGCTATGTCTTGCCAAGAATAATTTTTATTCCAGCTTCTTATAAATTTGGATTAACGTTAGGACCCATATACACATTTTTAACTTTTCCGTTGGCCCAATATTAATAATGAGGAAACTGAAGAAAGCAAGCTCACTCGTTGATCGTGTCGTATCTCATCTCGATCTCCATCTCGTGGTCATCGGCAGGCAAATACGGTTTCTCCCTCATCGCATTCATCAGCATCAGAATGCTCTCGCGATGAGCTAAAAAGCTGCACAGCTTGCAGCAAGAAATCACCATAGGAACCGTCAAGTAAAGATTCTCTCCGAAGTCGTCCTGATTCCTAACGTTAAATACTATATCCAGAACTGTTGTGAGCGTGACACTCTGTACAAGAAACACCACTATAATCCCGTACACTTTGTACAAGAATATTTTCGTAGAAGACGTCCAGGACGATGGGTATCTGCAGCCGATGGTTGTCAGCACGGAGGTTGTCCATCTCAGTGTTGGCATTGTAAATTTACTTATTTTTAATTATGTCTTTTCTTGATCATATCTAAAAAGTTTCACTATTTCGTATATTGAAAACTCGTTAAAACAACATTTCCTTCCACGGAGCTTGTAACGATCGGATCGCGAAGAAGGTGCTAAGAGAAAAGTACTATGTCTTCACGCGGCAGAGGTCCAACTATTATTGATTGTTATAGTTCACCGGCATTTTTCTGCACCCCCAGAGCTACTTACTCACGATAATTCTCTTGCTGGACAGTGAAGGGCAGTTATTATGGTAATTATTGACTACCAACGTGCTCCCTTGCCGTTTCGCGGACATGATTGCAGTCCTCTCGTTGCACGTAACTCTTTCTCGCTTCTCGAAAACTAATTAGACGGAGGGAATGTAGCTCTATAATTGTATGATCGACACACGACAGTTTTAATCGAGGGTTTTATATATTTAGAATCTCAATGAACCATGCGCTGTCAGTCCCCTGTAAGTTGAACTCCTCTTCAGTTCGACTCGTCTTCCACCTTTCGCAATAACGAACGGTTATAATCAGCCGGTGGATTTGATGTGTATTGAAGCGGTGCAAACACTCGAAAGATGAAAAACTTGCAAAATGATTCAGAAAAGGAACGAATATTGTAGGGTAACCAGCGATAATGTTTCTTGGGCCAATAATTATTATTATTATTGTAACAGACCTGTACCGGGCAGCTCTGTTACTGACAGCCGCGAAATCCCGAAGAACGACGAACACCGCCGGAAAAGACCGAACCGCGAATCGGCAACACAACATTCCCGACCGCGCCGCGATTTCCCCTCACCACAAACCAACGGTTTGGCCGATTCGGGGAAACACCCCGAAGATACACAGAAACGCCAAAAGGACATATCCTACCTATCCCCTCACCCCACTACCAGAAAATTATCACCACTTGGTGGATATATAAACCCCGAAAAATCTTCCGAAAATCACCTGTTCCGATCTAGCCGAGCTAGAAGTTCCTCTTTGGCAGAGCCTAAGATAGCACCAGCTCCAGTAAAACCGACGAAGACGTTGGATTCCCGACTTCCAACACCAG
>CM052330.1:16776923-16800324 GCA_028455615.1 Lasioglossum zephyrum | reverse complement strand
AATTACTAGAATGTAGTGTTCATTGACTGGTATTTTTTATATATTTTATTTAACGTTTAATAAAGAAAAATAATAATAATTTCATTTTATTTGTGTTCGTTTATTTTTGACAAATGAAGTATAGGGAGCCATCTGGCATATATGAGATTCCTTTAATTCACTTTTTTTTTTAAATAAAATATCTTCCTGAACAATTTCTTAAATGTTCATTCACTGGTGCAGTTACCCTATACGAATCCGCAGTCTAGTAATTTGTGATTTGAATTCGAGAGTGTGGGGAACAATTAGCCAAAGACTCTCCACGGAAAACAAGATGATGTCTATTTAAAAGCTGCAAAACATTTCGGAGCTAGAAGACGTCGCACAGAAGGCAAGTTACTTTCTTATATCAATCCTTAGCACTCGAGTTGACTCTGGGGAGCCATTACAAATTGCTGTATCATTATTTAAAATACATGTTAGTATCTACTCAATTACTAAACATTCAAGTATTGTATTAAATTAAAGAAATCGTAGGAAATGGAAATATTTTAGAACATGTTTTCTCCGATGAAGAAATTAGGCAACTCGGCGAGAAGAATTTCTTTTTATACTGATAGTGAATCTTCAGATTGACTTCAGTTTGTCTCGATCAATCTCGATCCCAGATCGGTTTGCGTGATCCGATACTACTTGAAAGTCCTCGTTCACCCTCGCTGCGAGGCTGCAATCATTCCCGAAATTATGTTCATTAAAATCTGATCATTCGACTGCAGATCTTTATGCATTATGGCTTTAAGAAATGTTGAAGAAATGCTGGAATATAAAATTCTATAGAATTTAGTACGACTTTGATTTATTTAAAAACTAGCTGTACCCGCGTCTTTGTCCATAACAAATGCTGGTTGATTATTAACGCAATTAAATTTCCAATCGTCATAGAACTAAAAAACACACGCGGCTGAAGTGAATTCTATGGTACTAGTGCATTTATTCTGAAGTTTCTACGTACTAAGCGATAAGTGATATGCTCTACGATCGTTTCAGACAAGGGGAACGAGGAATGTTGACTCGTTTCACAGCAGCGAAATAGAAAATCTTCCTAGTAAGTCTATTTCTACACTCCTCGACACTTTCTATCTATTGTTACAGCTCTTTGTATAAATCTTTCTATGTCTCTATTTCTACGGACTATTTCTTTGTCTCTCTCTCTCTCGATGGACGTTGCACGTCTTACTTGAACCTCACTGAAGCACGTTGTATGCCGAGTATGATGTCTTCAGTATCTGCAAACGCGAGAATGATTTCTAAAGCTTTAAATTAATGAATTCAATGGTGAATCTTTTGTGTGTCAACGGATTTTATGCATTTATGATAAAAATGAATAGGTGCAATTTAAAACGTTACAATATTAGAGGAATTTAGAAATACTGTTGTATTATTTCCAACCTACTAAATATATTAAGAAAGAAAATAAATGTATATTTCGCTCCAGATTGTTGCAATTGAGACAGAAAATTTTTATTTCACATAAAAATCCACTGTATAGTAATGAATCACCAAAAATTGTTTGCATATTCGTATGGAAACAGAAATGATAAATTTTTCCTGAGCAAATAAACGGATCTAGAATGATTAATAAAATACTGACGGTCACGTATGATTGCAGGTTCAAAGTAGCGATATGGACGCTGGAGAACTCGATGGGCACCGAGGCCCGCCTCATCATCATACATATCATCCTCCTCTGGATGATATCGAGTTCCATCCAGTTCATACTGAGCGCTGCGTCAGAAATTTGGAGACTCTGGTAGAATCGAAGATAATAGATTAGGTTTGGCTAGCATAGGAAATGCTGTTTTCTCAAAGTGATCAAGTATGATTTGAGAAAACGTCATTCGGTATGCATTAGCCTAAAATTACAAGGACACCGGGACAGAAAGAATAGCGATTCCGAACCTTCAGCTTCACTTCGTTCCCGTACCAACAGTAAATAAATATCTGGGTCATTATGCATTGACTAAACATGATTATCTCGAACAGTTTCGGACCCAAGTTCGTGGACTGCGTTAATCTGTAGAGGTTGAAACAGACGATCGAGGCACTCGCTAGGAATTGCATGAAGATGATCATCCTGAACTGTTTGTTCAACTCGTGGGCGTATCTGCAATCATTTTTTCGAACATTAACTTCCTCTTCTTGTTATAATTATATTGATAATATATAAAATATAATATATATTATAATACATTTATATTATAATATTATAATTTTAAATATAATATATTATAATATAATATATAATATATAAAATATTATAACAAGACTTCTTTGTTATAATCTACACTACGATGGATAATCTACCAACACATTAACTTCCTCTGTTTTATAATCGAATGATCTATAACGATGTATGGAGAACCAACCGGTAGACCTTGTTGTGGTAACGTATGCAGGACTTGATCATCGCGGAATCGCCCCTCGTGATTTTGTTCAGACGATGTCCAAGGATATCGAACTGGCTGCACATGTGGATCATCAATCCACAAAGCAGACTGTCGCAAGCTGCATGATTCAACCCACCGTAACACAGTCCTAAGCTTTGCTGAATGACAGTTGGAAGGTACAATCGGACCGTCGAGTAATTGTAAGGCAACCATATTCTGAATATCAGCGGCCATTTTTCGGACTTGAAGCAGACCATTGCGGAGAGAAAGATGCAGGTGGTTGATAGTAAACTGGCGTACATGATCGTGTTAGTGCTGCCAAACAATGTAATTAATAATTATTGCTTAATTCCTCACTGCTGGATTTGGTTTCCTATATTCTATATTTATTTCCTAAATGTTATTTCAATATAATTGATATTTTGCAAAAACGATTCTGCATTGGAAATGGATTTTAATAAATGCACGCTGGTGTTGTTAAAACATAACTGTTTTTTATGTCACGGCGCGGGAAATCTCGCAATCTCTATTTATCATCAGTACTTCGTTTACTTAGACTTTAAAAATGTTTAAAAATTACAACCGCTCAATCTTGCCGTGGTACGTGTCATATTTTTTCAATCGAACTCGAAGGTTCCTGCCCAGAATGGCGTTTATTTCGCGGTGATATCTAAAATATTTCTCGAGTTACAATTTCTTATAGAAACTCTGGTTCTCTGAATATAAAAGTGCTGTTTTTGAAGTTGTCTTCAAAAAGCCTATTGTGCATGTAACTTATTGATAATCCAACATTCTGCAATATAAAACGCTCCCTTTCTCTTTTCTTCTGAGCTTCTCGAGCCACTTCGCATCAAGAAGAACAAAGTCTCGAGAGAAAGAAACGGAAGTAGATCGAATCGTAGTCTCGACTCACCGCGATGTTTTCTCGAACTTGGCTCGGATCTCGACCTCCTCTTTGTTTCGTGGGGCGAAGGGATCCTTCTGGAAGGTGTCCATCAGTTCGAGGATCTTCTCGTGGCTCAGCAACATGTTCGTCAGCTTCTGACAGCCGATCATCATCGCTGTCAACATGTACACGTTATCGGCAAACTCGTCTTGATTCTCCACGACCAGCAACAGATCCATTATCTGATAGAACGTGATCGAGTACACTACAAAGACCACGATCACACTGTACGATTGGTACAGCAACGTCTTCAAGGGTGAGTTCCACGATTCTGGACGCCAACAACCGCACATGGTCAGAGTTCTCGTCACCATTCTCAGAACACGCATTTCCCTGACAAGGATCACTTCGACGCTGAACAATAACTCAACGATTTAAAAAGATTCCATTTTAGTGCAAATTTTTATTAACAAGATGACAGACTTTCGTAATTGTCGAAGATCTTCGACTTTTAATGCCGCTTCAAGCGAGCAAGGAGAATTGCAACTTGGTACGTAACACATACGACTATAGTTCTTTACGTAGTTTGTCGAACAGGCATGCACCCCAAGGGTTGCATCGTCCGTGGAACATCCCCCTGCACGGGCTATGCAATTATCGTAATTCCACGGACACGATCTAGCGACTCGTGTAGTTACATTTTTATAAATAACAAGCCCTCAGGACTCTTGCAATTTTCCCCTCCTGCTTTTGCCGGTAATATGTGTTTTCCTGCAATATCAATGAATCGAGTAACACAATTTTGCTGACATTGCATAAACGCGAAGAAGTGCGTATAGTCTGTCCGTCAGTCTGCTGGCTACTCTCTTCAAGGCCTCTGACGATGTTTTACAAGAAGAGTCTCGTCGTAACTATGATTATCTATCGTGAGTACAGTCTTACCATGATAATGGACTTTCTTAATTAACAGATCGGCCAACGACCTCGTTGCACTTGAGTTTCAACGGGCGAAGGGTTAAGCATGTTTCAATCGTTCCACAAAATACAAACCGCAAAGTATTCTCTAGAATCTTTATTGCTATTTACGTCACTAGTTGTGGTCTAGGTATTTCTATACAATTTACTTATCCCCGCTACTAGAAAGAAAGTTCTCTCGCTACATTCTCGTGGTCCTGGGTTCTTCGCATCACTGCAGCAAATTGTACGCCGAGTAAGAGGTCTTCAGTATCTGTTGCAAACGTAGACATTCAGTTTTACATTCACCAAGTTCATTCAGTTATTTAAAACAGTGAATGACTCATTCATATAATTTTCGACCTATTAGACGTACTAAAGGTGGGATCTCCTGTGCGCGTCCGGACGCAGCGTTTTGTTATCCCACCGCCTTTTTCAAAGTCTTAAAAGTTTTCGGATTTCACTTTTAGGTGCACATACGTCACATTTGTCCGATTAAAATGATATCAAACGAGGCATGTAGAAGAAATTTTTTAATGCTTTTTCGATTTGTAACTCAAATCAACAAAAATTAGTTTATGATATCGGCGCACAGGTTCTATCAAAGAATTTAACAAAGCAATTAAATAAAAAATAAATTGCAAAATTGCTTTGTTAATTCTTTGATCGCACCTGTGCGCCGATATCATAAACTAATTTCTATTAATTCGTACGATCGACAAAACGGAATATTTATCAAATCAACAACATCGGAATTGTTAATGGACTACAGTTTCCGCAACCACTCTAACGCCTAGATCGGATGCAGTGCATTTTTACTAAAAGCGTGAATTGTTGCTTGTGATTGTGCGTTATTTCTACTGACCGTCGTGAACATTTCAAGATCCATGGACACGATGTGAATGGCGGAGAATTCGATGGGCACCCTGGCGCGTTTAATCATCATCACGAGCAGCCTTCTTCCGTCGTTATCTAATTTTGTCCAGTTACATTGGAACACGAACTCCGAGACATCGAGGCTCTGTAAACGGATGACGACTAAGTGCGTAAGAAGTAATTTGAATGAACAATCGATTTCGTGAAATAGTCTACGACAAGATTGAACCTTCAGTTTGATTTCATTCCCGTACCAACAGTAGTAAAAGATCTGTATGAGCGTGTTGGTCAAGTAAAGTGCCACTTCGACGAATCTCGATCCCAGACGAACCTGCGTCAGCTGGTACAAAGTGCAGCACACTGTCACGATGGTTACTACCGACTGGATCATTATAATAATTTTGAACCGTCTGTTCACTGTGGTCGCGTACCTGAAATGATTCGCGAGATGACTAAATTCGTACAATAATTATGTAGACAGATTTTTCCAATTGTTATAGCTTCTATAATCTGCTTAGGAGCTTAGAATGCAACTGGTACTGTCATGTAAGGATGTGAGCAATAAATTTCTGATTTTTTGAATTGTTTGCAGACAGCTGGAAATATTAACTCTTTGAAAAATGTAAATAAAACGGGTTTTTTCTATGCACAGTAGGTCTTCGGATGGATAATCAAGACCCGAGAGAAACAAGTAAAATGTACACTATATTCCAAAATGAATTTTTTATTTTAAAAAATTTGTTTCCCTTCATAATATAATCATATTTAAGGATCTGGTTAATTGAGGTCTTACTGTATTTAATTCTTCCTTTATTTATTTAATTGCCTTATTCTTTAGTTGAATACAAATATAAATTAAAACAAAGTTTTAGAGCCACATTTAATGTAATTAGTAAGCAAAATAGTTTAAAATAAGAAGCAGTCATGGAATTGTCCTTCGAAGTAAATAAATAAACCATTTCAAATAGCAGGGAATTGTTGGCAACAAAATTGCAAATTAATTATCAGTTCTGCACTATAATATAACAAAACACGATGAATGACCTTTTTTGTAATTATATAGAAACGGTCTGCGTACTCCGATTTTGATGAAATTTTAATATGTTATAGATTTCGACATTTAGAACAACTTTTTCCTTTTCCAATATAGGGGGGTCGCTTTTAGTTTCCGAGATATTTGTAAAAGACTATCGCTGATATTGTATTGAATTTTTCGTATTCCTGCAGTATAATTTAGAAACACTGGGTGGGTGTGTGTGGTGTCAGGCCGGCCCTTTCCGCCCTCCTGTTTGTAGCATTTGCTACGGGGCTTAATCCGGCACTGCGATAATGTATACAAATGCTATGGAAATGAAGAGCAACGAACGTGTAAATATGGTCGTGCAGATAGGTGCAACGCTTCAATGTGTACTTCTTGTCTGGCACGATCATTTTCAATCGATGCTTGAGAATCTCGAAGTGGCAATAAGTATGCATGAGGAAGCCGTTGAACAAACAGTCACTTCCAGTAGTGATACATCCTGCGTAGACCTGTGCCCCAACCTGGTGAACTAACGTGGTGCCGAACGAAACGCCAGAGGAGTAATTGTATGGAAGCCATGCCCGGGACAGCAACTTATGGTCCCTGAAGCCGACGAATAGCCCCGTCAGGCATGTTGGCAGAATGTAACAGCTGATTATAACTGTGTACGTGACTGCGTTTCTTCTGTAAACGATATTCACCATGAAAAAAAACATTTTCTAAAGACAACTTCAAAATCAGACTTTCTTTTAAAAAAATTGTAACTCTAGAAACATTACAAATATCGGCACGATATAAACTCAATTCTGCGCAGGAAACTCCAAAGTTTAATTTAAAAATACGACATGTATTACCGCAAGCTTGAATGGTTGTAAAACATTTTTTTTGTTAAATTTTTTCTGAAGCCCCTGCGATGAATTTTGTGGAACTAAATTCACCTAATCATTCTGTAGAGAGTCTAAACGATGGTTGAAAATGGTTGATGCGACTTACCTGGCCAGTTTGTCGAATCTCGTTCGAATCTGCTCCTCCTCGACGGTCAGAGACGCGAACGGTTCCTTCTCGATCCTATCGATCATGTCCGCGATGTATCTGCGTGTCAGCAGCACATTGGTAAACTTCGCACAGATACAGCCATTCGCCATGGTCGCATAAAAAATATCAGTGAACTCATCCTGACTTTTCACTTGGATGATCAAGTCTAAGATTTGAGAGATAGTCCACCAGTACATAATAAACCATATGAAGGCTGAATAGGTGGAATAGAGGAGCCTCTTCGATGGAGAGTTCCAGGAGTCTGGTATCCAACAGCCACCGAATCCAAGAATCTTGCATACGTATGCTAATCTCTTTGCAGTCATTTTATTTCTATTCAGTCACCTTGCAACAAGGGCTACTTCAATTATATCAGCAATATTTCTTCTACAATTTGGCAAGTATCGTTCTTCAGGTAGTAAAACAAGGAATGAGGTATCGCGATTAAAATGATCTAGACGCGTACAAATACAAAGTTGAAATAGTCCTCGGTGTCGCGACCACCGTTGGCCGTAGAATATCGACATTTTTTTTCTGACAAATAAGAGACCATACGCCGGGCTATGCAATTACAGTAATCACCGAGAAAGCGACCTACGCAAACCGTCTCCCCATTTAATTACATTCTGGTTCACTATTTTTCGCAACGCGCAGTTTGTAACGGCGAGCTAAACTATGCAGGATAAATATTTGAAGGAAGAAGTCGCGGAGAACTGCCATAGAAGTAAAAAAACACACGCGGATGAAGCGAATTCTAGGGTACTAGTGTATTTATTCCGAAGCTTCCACCTCCTAAGCAATACGCTCTACGATCGTTTCAGACAAGGGAATCGTGGAATGAAATTGTCTCATTTCACAGCAACGATCTAGCACGTTTTCCTGGTAAGTTTATTGCTACATCCCTCTCGACACTTTCTTTCTCTTGTTATAACTCTTTCTTTAAACCGATCTCTTTCTACGGATGTTGCACGTCTCCCTTGAACCTCACTGGAGCAAGTTGTATGCCGAGTATGATGTCTTTAGTATCTGCAAAACGTGACATTGATTTCAATTAATGAATTCAATGAATCTTTCGTGTGTGAACGGATTTTATGCATTTACGACAAAAAAATGAATAGATACTTTTACTTATACGATAGAACCAATTTTTTCACAAAGGAAAACAAATACTACAGTGAATTTAGTTTTTGGTTACCATTTGGATATATACTGGCTCTTGGATTATTTTTCACTGAAGACAGGGAAAGAGGACCAAGAGTTTTAAACCGAGAACAGACAGATAAATGGAGAGGATTAATGCAAGCTGTAGTTTTAATATACCATACTTTTACTTATGTGCTTGGAGACAAAAATGAATAGGTGCAATTTGAAACAGTAAGACATCAGAGGACTATAGAAATACTATTGCATTATTTTCAACCTGTTAAAAATATTAAGAAAGAAAATAAATGTCTATTTAGCTCGAGATTGTTGCAATTCAGGTAGAAATTTTTTTTCTCATGAAGATCCACTGTGTAGTAATGGATGACCAAAAATTGTTTGCATATACGTTTGGAAATAGAAATGAGAAATTATTCCTGAGCAAATAAACGGATCTAGAATAATTAATAAAATACTGACGGTCACGTATGACTGCAGGTTCAAAGTGGCAATGTGGATGCTGGAGAACTCGATGGCTTCCGAGGCCCGCCTAATCATCATTAATATCATCCTCTTCTGGATGTTATCGAGTTCCACCCAGTTCATACTGTGCGCTGCATCAGAAATTTCGAGACTCTGGTAGAATCGAAGATAATAGATTAGGTTTGGCTAGCATAGGAAATGCTGTTTTCTCAAAGTGATCAAGTATGATTTGTGAAAACGTCATTCGGCATGCATCAGCCTAATATTACAAGGAAACCGAGCCAGAAAGAATAGTGAATGCGAACCTTCAGCTTCACTTCGTTCCCGTACCAACAGTAAATAAATATCTGGGTCATTATGCATTGACTAAACATGATTATCTCGAACAGTTTCGGACCCAAGTTCGTGGACTGCGTTAATCTGTAGAGGTTGAAACAGACGATCGAGGCACTCGCTAGGAATTGCATGAAGATGATCATCCTGAACTGTTTGTTCAACTCGTGGGCGTATCTGCAATCATTTTTTCGAACATTAACTTCCTCTTCTTGTTATAATTATATTGATAATATATAAAATATAATATATATTATAATACATTTATATTATAATATTATAATTTTAAATATAATATATTATAATATAATATATAATATATAAAATATTATAACAAGACTTCTTTGTTATAATCTACACTACGATGGATAATCTACCAACACATTAACTTCCTCTGTTTTATAATCGAATGATCTATAACGATGTATGGAGAACCAACCGGTAGACCTTGTTGTGGTAACGTATGCAGGACTTGATCATCGCGGAATCGCCCCTCGTGATTTTGTTCAGACGATGTCCAAGGATATCGAACTGGCTGCACATGTGGATCATCAATCCACAAAGCAGACTGTCGCAAGCTGCATGATTCAACCCACCGTAACACAGTCCTAAGCTTTGCTGAATGACAGTTGGAAGGTACAATCGGACCGTCGAGTAATTGTAAGGCAACCATATTCTGAATATCAGCGGCCATTTTTCGGACTTGAAGCAGACCATTGCGGAGAGAAAGATGCAGGTGGTTGATAGTAAACTGGCGTACATGATCGTGTTAGTGCTGCCAAACAATGTAATTAATAATTATTGCTTAATTCCTCACTGCTGGATTTGGTTTCCTATATTCTATATTTATTTCCTAAATGTTATTTCAATATAATTGATATTTTGCAAAAACGATTCTGCATTGGAAATGGATTTTAATAAATGCACGCTGGTGTTGTTAAAACATAACTGTTTTTTATGTCACGGCGCGGGAAATCTCGCAATCTCTATTTATCTAATATATATATAAAATAATATATATATATTACTTAGACTTTAAAAATGTTTAAAAATTACAACCGCTCAATCTTGCCGTGGTACGTGTCATATTTTTTCAATCGAACTCGAAGGTTCCTGCCCAGAATGGCGTTTATTTCGCGGTGATATCTAAAATATTTCTCGAGTTACAATTTCTTATAGAAACTCTGGTTCTCTGAATATAAAAGTGCTGTTTTTGAAGTTGTCTTCAAAAAGCCTATTGTGCATGTAACTTATTGATAATCCAACATTCTGCAATATAAAACGCTCCCTTTCTCTTTTCTTCTGAGCTTCTCGAGCCACTTCGCATCAAGAAGAACAAAGTCTCGAGAGAAAGAAACGGAAGTAGATCGAATCGTAGTCTCGACTCACCGCGTTGTTTTCTCGAACTTGGCTCGGATCTCGACCTCCTCTTTGTTCCGTGGGGCGAAGGGATCCTCCTGGAAGGTGTCCATCAGTTCGAGGATCTTCTCGTGGCTCAGCAACATGTTCGTCAGCTTCTGACAGCCGATCATCATCGCTGTCAACATGTACAAGTTATCGGCAAACTCGTCTTGATTCTCCACGACCAGCAACAGATCCATTATCTGATAGAACGTGATCGAGTAGACTAGAAAGGCCACGATCACACTGTACAATTGGTACAGCAACGTCTTCAAGGGTGAGTTCCACGATTCTGGACGCCAACAACCGCACATGATCAGAGTTCTCGTCACCATTCTCAGAACACGCATTTCCTTGAAAAGGATCACTTCGACGCTGAACAATACTCAACGATTTAAAGAGACTTCATTTTAGTGCAAATTTTTATTAACAAGATGACAGACTTTCGTAATTGTCGAAGATCTTCGACTTTCAATGCTGCTTCAAGCGAGTAAAGAGAATTGCAACTTGGTATGCAACACATACGACTATAGTTCTTCCCCTAGTTTGTCCAACAGGCATGCACTCCAAGGGTTGCATCGTCCGCGGAACATCCCCCTGCACGGAGTATGCAATTATCGTAATTCCACGGAACCCGATCTAGCGACTCTTGTAGTCACATTTTTACAAATAACAGTCCTCAGGACTCCTGCAATTTCTTCCCTACTGTTTTGCCGCTATTACGTATTTTCCGGCAATATCGATGAACCGAGTGGCACAATTATGCTGACATTTTATAGACGCGAAGAAGTGCGTATAGTCTGCTGGTCAGTCTCCAGGCTGCTCTCTTCAGGGTTTCTGACGATCTTTTACAGGAAGAGTCTCTTCGTAACTATGATTATCTACCGTGAGTACAATCTTACCATAATGGACTTACTTAATTTTCGCACGAGTTTTCTGCGACTTTCGGTGACAAAAGATTCTCGTGCATTACTCTACACTGTCATCTACTTCTTCTAGTTTGTTCCGAATAATTGTTAAGGATCTCTCCTACGAATCTTTGTTCCTCTGAAGCAAGTTGTACGCCGAGTACGACATCCTTAAGATCTGGAACATGATCAAGATTTTGTTTTCTGCTGAATTTTTGTTACAGGCTGAATTTGGAGTGTAAATATATTAAAAGAGAAGCTGGGATGTTCAACTAACGCCGACGAACGTGTTCAGATCCATGGTGAACACGAAGGCGCCGGTCAGCTCGATAGGATTCATAGCCCTTCTCATGATTATTATTAGGCTCTTCTTGGTGCTGTTGTCGAGTGGCGTCCAATCGATCTCGAAGATCGCGTCCACGAGCTCGATGCTCTGTCCTCGTGCCAGAAAAGATTCACGGTGTTGATGTAACGATTAATTTGTATCTCGACGAGGTTTAAGTACCTTCAGTTTGAGCGCGTTCCCGTACCAGCAGTAAAAGAAGATCTGCGTCATCATGCAGACCATGTACAACACGAACTGCAGGTACTTCAAGCTCATCAGTGGCGTGTTCGTTAATTGGTACAGGATGAAGCACACCACCAATGTACTCGCCATCAATTGCATACCGATCACCGCGTGGAACTTCTCGTGCATCATCGAGACATATCTGCATCGACAGAATCGTTTGATTTTTGCCTTGAAACAGGAAATTTTTGGAGACTTTCTCAAATCGACCTATCACGAACCGGAAATTAACCCTTAGCACTCGAATGGTGACTCTGAGACGCTACTAAAAATTTGTGTACCATTTTTCAAATTATTATTCGCGTTGTTAAATATGTTGGTATCTAATCAATTACTGAACATTTAGTTTTCACCTTGAAATTTAAATTGAATTTTCGGAGACTTTCTCAAACCGACCTATCACGAACCGGAAATTAACCCTTAGCACTCGAATGGGGTGACACTGAGACGCTACTAAAAATTCATATATCATTTTCCAAATTATTAATCACGTTGTTAAATATGTCGGTATCTAATCAATTACTAAACATTTAGTTTTCACCTTGAAATTTAAATTGAATTTTCGGAGACTCTATCAAACCGACGTATCTCGAACGGCAAATTAACCCTTAGCACTCGAATGGTGACTCTGAGACGCTACTAAAAATTCATATACCATTTTCCAAATTATTAATCACATTATTAAATATGTCGGTATCTGATTAATTACTAAACATTTAGATATTGTACGAGATACTATACCAATTTCATATCCACAAAATTTCAAAAATCACAGGGAAATATTCTAACTATAGGAAGAAATGTTTGATTTCCGAGTGAAAATATCTCCGAGTGCAAAAGGTTAATAAAAATCATGCAACTCTGGGGAGAACAAGGGTGGTCCACCTAAAATATAGAATGCTTCGCAATTGTTACATTGTTCTCAAGGTCTTTTTCCCCGGAGTTTTCAATATCATCGATATCTTTATTCTTGTAAAAGTATGTATATTTCTTTTTCCTTGCATATTCTAGTCGCCATTAGAACTTATATTGACAGTGAATCTCACCTATATAGATAATCGTGGAATTCAACAATAGGTCCGATCTTCGGTCTGTCCTGTTTTGGAAATTCTTTCAGCCTCAACTGCAAGATCTCTTGCTGGCTGCAGGCGTGGACGCACAAACCGCAGAATATCACGTCGCAGCTGACGTTCAGGATCGACGTACTGAACAGACTTACCAGTTGGTGGACGTATGTGACGTAATAAAACTTCTCCGAGGAGTAATTGAACGGCAGCCAAACGTTGTACGCTAGTTTCCGGTACCGGAAGTCGGTGAGTACAGAGGACACGATCATGCAGAAGACAGTGGTCTCCACCAAAACCGCGTAGCATATTGTGACGGACCTGAATTGTAAGTATTCTAACAAATAATTCATGTATTTGTGCATTAACCCTCGTACGCTCGTCAAAAATAGCTGCATAAATGAGACTAGGATAACAATTCACCCATTTTTATTTTTTATAGCGTCACAGTTTAAAGAATAATTTTACAGAATGTGAAAATTTTTAAAGGGGTAAATTTTCACTCTGAAAAACGTATGAGGGTTAAGAAGTATTAACATGAATATATAGGGTGGTCTACCTAAATGTAGCCACCTAAATATCTCCTTTATACTATACTACTATATTCTCTCCTTGCCCTTCCGTGACGCTGTCCCCTCACCTCTTCGCTCAGCGGTTCAAAATATTCTGTCGCGGGTGAATTAACGGCTAATTTCGCTATTGGAAAAATATACCGATTTTCGCTCAACGTTTCACGCTTTTTTTTACATAGGAAAACTACACTCCCCTTACTTAGCGTCCCCTCCTGGAGGGGTAAAAACTAGGGACTAAACAGGGGACGGGGACGAGGTACTACTATCGAATGTATGCCCCTCTATACCACGGGACATGCCTTTACCTGAGTCGCTTAAAGGTGGACTCAGACACGGGAGCCGGCTCTGAGTCCACCCTACCTCCTCCTACTACCACCCTATCATCAATTATATCATTTATATCATTTTTATATTAAGATTATCGCGTGTGCAATAAATAGCAAGATTTGTATTAACTTTTTTATTGTCCTGTTCCCCTAACTTCCCTCATCAAGGGACCTACCTTCCATCTTTAAGCACGCAAACGTTGGAAGATTCCCACAAATAATTTATTTACCCAATTTTGCGATCGTAGTTCCGCTGAATAGCCAGCTCCGCGGGATTCTTCGGCTCGCATGGCTGAGTCTGCAGCGTCTCGCACAAGATTTTGATATTCTTATCATTGATCAGCAACGTTATTATCTTGACACAAGCCAGAATGTTCGCGATGAACATGTAAAAACTGTCGCTGAGATCGTCCGTATTTTGCACATTCAATATCACGTTCAGAAATTGAGTCACGGCGAACGAGTGCAACAAAAGTAGTACAAAAACCGTGTACAACGCGTACAATATCCTCTTGCATTTTGTGGTCCACAATCGTGGTCTCCAACATCCTCCGATTGTTAACAACTTAAACGCTGGCGCCAGTATAGCCATCTTTCTACTCGGGCGAATTTATGTTTAATTCGGAAACACCGCGATTCAATCGATACAATATACTTTTAAAACGTTCATAGTTCTCCGAACCGAAAGGTTTTCTCTCCTCGATATCTGCTCGTCAACTGGCCGTGGCGTATTTTTGATTTTTTATGGCGGTCTATACGCTTAGAAAATGATTTCCGAGCACGCTGTCCGTGTCTACCTTCGTATGCACGCAGCGTATCATTACCCTAATGTTGCGTTCCGATGTATGACTATGATAAAACTCTTGTTTTCACGGAATCTTTTTTGCGACAGTCTCTTACAGAGACTACTAATGAATTATTCATTCGAAGGGTGTTCCGATGTCGTTCACGGCGATGACTATTTAATACCCAGGGCGCATTAAATATTGAATCTTTGCTGGAGAGAGGATTCCCTTCCGCAAAGGGCATTCGCCTTTATTCCTCTTTCGGAAACGCTGCGATTGCGTTTTAAAATAAAGTACGAGACACGAAGATCGAAAACAATAGTGCGGTCAAGAATAACCACAATGCTCCGTTCGATTCGTTTATTACAAATGAGGGTATCTTACACGTGTCTTATTATAACAAAGCGTATTTCGATGTATAAACGTCTTAAATACTTACAAATCCTATCGTTGTACTTTTTAAAAATAATGCTGGGGGAGCTTCTATACAAATATTTCATACAGGTCCTAGAAATTGTACAAACGTGAAGTTTCTTAATTAATTGGTTCCGTCGGGCCTCGATCTGCCCGCGACTTTCGGCATTTTCTTGTTCGTCGAGTCCTCGAGCTCTTTTGGTTTGTAATAATGAGGCGCGACTTCTAGCAGCCATTTGCTTTCGATCTCGGTCACCTGTCGCATGAACTCTTTGGTAGTGAAGACCAGCTCGTGATAGAGCAACCATCGTGGTAGTTCTTGGAAGAGTGAACTGTTAGGGTGAATGGACACTGTTTGATTGTGCTTCGCAGTTTTGTAGTGGCCTCCCTTCGACAAACGTGCCACGTGGTAGAAGTAGCCCGCTGTTATCGCCTGGAATTCGATTGACGAAATTAACGTGCAATAATCCTTTTTGGTTCTGTGTACAGAACATTACAGTAGACCCGCGATCTAAGCAGATTCTCGGTTCTGTACTGTGACAGAGATCGTAAAGGAATAGAAAGAAAAAGACTTAGATCACGAATTACTGAACTATAGATAAATCTTAGAGGACGTTGTTAATTACCTTTCTGATGTTCACAGTCTCTGAGATTCCAGAAACGAGCTCCATCTCGACCCTCTGCATGAGTCCCACGAGCTGTTCTCTCACATCCCTGGCCCTTTTCATCGATCTGTGTTGAATAAAATTCTCGTAACACCAATGAGTACTAAAATCACTCTGCTGCCATTGATTATAAACGTTCAACAGTGTCAAATGATCGCCTCCAGGCACGTGGAAGTTTTTCCTCGCGGTGTCCGCGTGGATGATCTTGTCTTTAGGCCTGTAGAAGATGGCTCCGTTCACGGACAGCATGGCGGCTATGGTTGCAACCTCCTCTGAACAGCGATATTGTTCACTGGCCAACAGCA
Source organism: Lasioglossum zephyrum (assembly GCA_028455615.1). Classification (NCBI taxonomy): domain Eukaryota; kingdom Metazoa; phylum Arthropoda; class Insecta; order Hymenoptera; family Halictidae; genus Lasioglossum; species Lasioglossum zephyrum. The sequence goes on along the minus strand of CM052330.1, from coordinate 16,784,162 downwards.
TTTTCGCCATCATAGGGTCTAATGGGAACTCGGCCATTCTTCGGCCCATTTTCGTCAATTCTCCGCGATGATTCAACGCCCCTAACGCGTACAATTGTTCTAAAGCTAGCACTAGGGTTTCGTGGGGTGGAGGATCCATAAAATCGAAGTGCACGAGGTCGTTTATGCCTAACGCCTTCAGTGTGAGCACTGCGTTGCCTGGAAGAACAATTTTTAAAAGGTAAGACGAAAAGATTTAATGGTTCAAGGCTATACCTAAATTGATCCTCTGGATTTCAGGTACAGTGTTGTCCTCCAGCTCGTGCTGATACGCCCACGCAGTGTACAACCGGAAACACTTTCCCGGAGCCACTCTTCCTGCACGACCAGCTCTCTGATTCGCCGAGGCTTTGCTAATTGGCACGACCATCAAGCTTTCCATGCCGGTTCGAGAGTTGAAATTATTCTGTTTCGTGAATCCTGGGTCTATCACGTATACTATGTTGTCTATTGTCAGAGAGGTTTCGGCTATGTTTGTGGCCAGCACCACCTGCAAATTAAGGGTTGCTTTGGAACGGAATAATGATATAATTGTTGAATTCGCACCTTCCTGGCACCGGGAGGGGTAGGCTGGAATATCTTCGCTTGCATGTCGCTAGGAAGATTCGCATAAACTGGCAGGATCAACAACTCCCCTAATTTCGAGCCTAATCGTCTCACCCTTTCCTGCAACATCTCTTGGCAGGTCTCGATTTCGTCTTGACCTGGCGAAATCCAACGAAATCATTGGAAACCTCGTAACACATCGAAGAACTAGAGATATCAGGGTTAATCATGCGAGCCACCAACCAGTTAAAAACACGAGGATGTCTCCATGAGGTTGGGTAGCATGAATCTGAAGGATGGAGACGACGGAGGCGTCGATGTAATCAGCCTCGGGCGCTTTTGTGTAGTAAATGTCAACCGGGAAGCGTCTTCCAGGGATGCGGAAAATGGGAGCGTCGTCGAAAAATTCGCTGAACTTTGTGGCATCCAAAGTAGCCGATGAAATCAACAATTTCAAGTCCTGCCGGAACCTGGTGATGTCTTTTACTAGGCCAAACAGAATGTCCGTGTGCAGCGTGCGTTCGTGAGCCTCGTCGATGATCATGACGCTGAAAAGAATATTCTTAGGGACGTTTAGAAACATTTTCGAAACTCACCGAGTGACTCGGAGGTCTTAGATCACTTTACCTGTACGAGGCCAAGTCAGGTTCGCTCAGAAACTCCCTGTGCAAGGTACCATCGGTCATGTATTTGATCCGGGTGCGATGGGAAGTGCAGTCCTCGAACCTAATCGCGTAGCCCACTTCGTTCCCCAACTTCACCGCCATTTCGTGAGCAACTCTCGCTGCCACCGACATGGCGGCCACTCGTCTCGGCGAGGTACATCCTATGATTTTATTATCCTCTGCGAATCCAGACTGGTACAAGTATTGCGGGATCTGGGTGGTTTTACCTGATCCTGTTTCTCCCTCTATTATCAGTACCTGAAATCATATTTTAGATTATCGTACTTCATCTAACATAAATTACAATTACATACTTGACGCACGTACTTGATGATCCTTGATGGCTTGGATTAGATCGTTTCTGAAGGGATAGATCGGTAGACTCTTCTTGGTTTCTTGAATAGTCTGCAAGGCTTTCACTTGCGGGGGCAGAATCTCTTCGCGTTTTCGACCTTTTTCGCTACCGGGCAATCGCAAGGCCTGGACGAACTCGACCTCGTCTTCCAGAAGGAGGTCATAGTCCTGCTGAGCTGTAATTAATATTCATATTAATTAAATGTTCTAAAATTTCTGAAAATAATTTTTGGAGTATACCTTTCCTGTCTTTGGCACCAAACCGAAAGACAGCAGAGGACATCTGCTCGGATTCCCATTTGCTCTGTTCAGATTGCGGAGGTTCATTGTCCTGTGCTTCGTTTTCTGGCTCCGTCTTGCCCTTCTCCAAGGGCATATGGTATCTCTGGACCCTTACCAGCTCTCTGGCTTTCTCATGGTCCTTCGCTAACTGGAGCACCTGCTTTTTGTGCTCCCTTTCCTTCTTCTCATGGTCTGTCAATCTAATAATACACAAAACTATTTGTTAAAACATTTCTTCGTAACTAGAATAATGCAATTCTAACTTGATGACATCTCATACATTACTTAAATGTTTAATAATGTAAATGATATTTTGAATACCGGTACAGCAATTTTTAGTGGTGGCTCTGAGAACTGCCCACGTACTGAGGGTTAAACTTATTATAAAATATATGGTTTTAGCACATTAAAAGTATCAACTTGTGCCATAAGGCCTGAATAAATAGTTCGACATGTACATTACAGATACTTGAAACAAAGATTACATTTGTTCTTCGAAGAGGTACTCGTCATCGATAATATCAGCCTCTAGCTCAGCTACTTTGTCTTCCTTGCGCTTCTCCAAATATTTCCTGCGAGACTCCACTCTCAGCTTAGGTACTAGCTTCTCCCGCATATCCGTCTCCATGATTTTGAGCCTCTTGGCTGCTTCAGCTGCAATGAACGAACAGTTAGTAAAGCTTGATATATTTTACGAGAGAATATGATTGAATTTACCTGCTCCTGAGCCAGCTGGCATAGCAACCTTCCGCACCCTGGTTTCATCTTTGGCTTTCAGACGATTAGCAAACTCGTCTCGTTCTTTAATATCTTTCTTGCGTCTCTCCTCTTCACTATCGCTATCCTCGCTCGAGGATTCCTTCCTTCTGTATTTACTCATGATGGTTCGAGTGGAGTATATAGGTTAGATTTTGTTTATCACAGAATTTAGTACAGAATACAGTAAAGTGGATACAAGATTATTATTTCAGCTCAAGTAGGAGAACACTGTGCATCGTGTCTTTGTTACAAATGGAATATAATGGGTCTTGTTCTCAGGTGGAAATGAAATAAAAACAGAAAGGGACAGGTTCTTTCAGGTTAGTTTATCTTAACCTTTATCAGATTTCAGTTAAAACAGTTACAAAAGTCCTTGTCGCACAATTGTCTAATTACACTTGCAATGTGGAAACAGAAACTGACTCGAACTCTCGCGGAAAAATACCGGATACGGGTTGTTTAATAGATAAAAACAAATCTGATTCAAGCGAAGAATTGAATCAACCTCGGCCATGTGACACGCGATCGTAGCGCGTTGCCAGGCAACGTGCGTAAAGCGGCGTGGATCAAACGTGCGCGAGTTCATTCAACCAGACGGTACGCGTGCTGTTTCATTCATTTTCATACGCTTTGGTAATTAATTTGGCATGTTTATACAAACACTGGCTTCTTCCGAGTGATTTCTGCAACTGGAATATATTAAAATGAGAGTTATCGATGAAATAATAACATTGAAACATTAATCAAACCCTCGCCTGGAGTCTCATTCATTCGACACGTAATTGTTTAACCCTATCCCATATGGCAATTTCACACAGATTTCTCGAAATAAGTTATGCTGTTCTGTTATTTGCAGGTAAATTTGACAGATACTTCGTAACTATTCCTTTTTTAAACACGTAACTGTTTGAATAAAAAATCGATCAAACAATAACATTAAAAGATTAATCAAACCCTTGTCGGGGTTTCCATTCATTCGATATGAAAGAAAGAAATAAATTGGGTAATTATATAAAAGAGGTCTGCGTACTCCGATTTTGATGAAATTTTAATATGTTATGCAGCAACTCATTCTGAACAACTGTTTCCTTTTCCAATATAGGGTGAGTCGCTTTTAGTTTCTGAGATATTTGCAAAAAACTATCGCGAATACTGTATTCAATTTTTCGTATTCCTGCACGCTCCGCGGCAACGTAAGCCTGTCCCGGTGCGACGATGTTTACATTTTGACGAAAATAAACAGATGCGATCTCGGAACAGGTGTATGTTACCCCCCCTATGTTGGAAAAGGAAAAATTGTTCAGAATGTGTTGCTGCATAACATATTAAAATTTCATCAAAATCGGAGTACGCAAACCTTTTCTAAATAATTACCATCAATCGATCCACAAGGACCAGCATCAGGATCACCTCGATCCCACAAGAAAATCCGGGGACATGGGTAAAACGATTTAGAAATCACTGAAAATTTATTGACATCAACACAGAACCTTCCGCGAGAAAGGTGATATACGCGATTAGGTGCCGTTTACATAAATACAAAGAATATCCACGGAGTTTCCTCATCAAGATTTATTTCTAAAGAGAAATACGTCGGTTGCGATAATATGTATATTGTTCAGAAGCCGAAAAATAGTTCCCGAAACGCGAAAGTTCGATCGATCCTCTCTCTCTCTCTTTCTTTCTTTCTCGCACATTTACCCTTTCTCGCACCGATTTTTCTAACTTTACCGGTGGCAGAGTGACCACTAAAACACAGAGCCGATCGTTGTCTCGAATATACTTTTTTGTTTGTTTTATTATACATACATTAATGAAAATATATACATGGTAGACTGCAGCTTTTTTCGAAGCAGCGAAAATGTCCATGAAATCGGCTACAGTATTCGTTTCTTTACGCGCGAACCGATCTCTAAGCGATTTGCATACATGTATGTAACGATACGTGTATGCATAACAAGTGCGTAAATATTAGCGTTGTTACGTCATTTATTCAGCTCTCGAAATGCTCTTTCTCGATACCCTACTTTAATTTCGATTAATCATATGCACGTAGGCACATTTCGCAAATCCTCGTAAAACTCGAGCAATTAAAAACCGACGACTTCGTGCAGTATCTGCTAAGTACAAGAATTATTTCTTTCAACCCACAAGTTGAAATAAAATCGACACGTAGGAATACTAATTCTTCTTTTCATTCAATTGAATCGTTTAAAAAGGCAACCCCTAGGTAAATGCGTGCTGCTAGGGGTTGAAGAGCGTCTCAAGAGTTGATTCGACTGATTTGATACGGATTAAAAAATTAGTGGAGGAGAAACAGGGGCGAATTCCCTAATAGATACGCACTTGTTAAACGCAATGGTTAATCGTGAGTTGTTCTGTCACGCGACAACGATCCCTCGCGACTATCGCGAGAGGATCGTCGTATTTCTCGTGTGAAGCACGTGTAGGCCGACACGTGTAGACCATTTTGCAGTGTGTTGCACACTTGTATCAAAGACTCTCCGGGGGCATGAACAATTCGCCCCGGATCAGACGGATATCCGAATGTAATCGATATTATTCGAATCGAATCGAATTCTCACCCTCTCTGTCTTGCTTCCCAGAAATGGAAAAAAAGAACTCGAAACGGAAATTCAGACTGCGTGTGTACATGCGTGTGTACGTACTCGACTCGGTAACGAGAATTAATTAATTAATTAAACAACAGGTTTGCGTACGCCGCGGCTAAACAGTGTGTACATATGGAGCGGAACGCATTACCGGAAATATATAATCGTGTGTATCTTATGTACTTTCGCTGGCTTCGATTAACATCTGAATCTGTTTTCTTTTGTCTCTCTTTCACACCATTTCGCCTTTTTATCATTCGCACTTGCTCGCTCGCTTTTCTTTCCTATTTTCTTGTATAATCATACACGCACGCACACTTTCTCTCTAGCTTTCTTTCTCTTGTCTGTTTCCTATTCTACTGCACAGCCAAACACTTGCTCGATCACTCGGCCTCGAAGCTTCGTTTTTAACCACCCTCTCGATCACGTTTCCTCTCGCATCGCTGCGATTGCTACCGTTTGGTACGCTACGGACACGATCGAACGGTTCTCTCACTATAGCACGACAGCGCCTCGAAAATCGCTCGTCCTCGCTCCACTAACATTTGCTCTACTAGGGGGAAACTCCCAGAGGGTGAGTGGAGTGTTCAAAAAACGGTGTTGCGAAAGATTACACACTCCTACAATCGTTTACTAGAGGTCTCTAATGGGCGAGTGATTTTTGAGGCACTATCCAATCTGTTCCCTTCACGAATGATCCATCGTTTGCTCGATGTATCGATCACGATTTTCCTACCTAGCCCGGTCAACGGGTTCCTGTACTCTATGCCAACGATCACACGGTCACCGACCTCGGTCATGACAACGATTATCAGTGGTCTCACAATATCGACGATAAGAAAAATGTTAAATTGATGCGTAATTATTTGCATTAGGGGCTTCCTCACCGATTTTTATGACCTTGAAATGTGTTGTCAAGGTCATCATTCTGAACAACTTTTTCCTTTTCTCTCGCCGAGTCAGTGTACATCTAGATAGATTGAGATCCATCGTATGCATCGATTCAACCGGTCTGAATTTTATGCATAATTAATAGACTGCAGATCTCTATGCAAAATAAAAATGTTCAGCAGCGATCGTGGACAGCAGAAGTTAAAAATTCATTTCATCCTCTAACAGTTTTCTATACTTGAGTACAACGTAACACTGTTCAAAGTAAAATTCTTCTCGATCGAAAATGTAATATATAATAAATTTTGTGGTTTCGGCGCACAGTTTGATCAATTATAGAAAACAGCAAATTTGCAATTATTTTGTATTCTCTCTTGAGAATGATCCATACAGGGATCGAAACGTTGAGATGAATGTTTAAATAATTGCAAATTTACTGTTTTCTATAATTGATCGAACTGTGCGCCGAAACCACAAAATTGATTAATAACACTGTTCTTAGACTTTTCTAATTTTTCATTATTTCGAGGTTTCACCCAATTTTTTCACGAATACATAAAAATCCACAGTTTAATAATTAATATTGTGAACTTTCACCGATTCCCAACATGGTGGTTCGGTCCGCGTGACCGTCGGCACGAGATTCGTTGATCCGCGCGTACTTGCCCACGCCGAATCCCTTTCCGCAGAGTCACGTTCTCGCAGTTGAATAACAATCGTGCATTGGCAAACGAGCATCGCTTAAATCGCTAGAACGATCGTCAAAGAAATCAGAAAAAACGAAACAATTAAGAAAGACACTCGACTTCGAACGACACTTTACAATGATCACGTTATTCCTCTAGGGATGACATGCAGCGTATAAAACATATCTTATCTATATATATTTATTTTTTACTGCTTTTTTTCCATTTTTTGTTAATATATATACCTTTGTTTGTTTTTCTTCCTCCGTACATATATAGATATATGTATCTATGTACATATATGTATATATATTTATGTATCCGTGTCCTGTGTCTGAAGAGTGTATATATATACGTACTTTTATATATATGTATATATATATATATATATATATATATATATAT
>CM052330.1:16747721-16771922 GCA_028455615.1 Lasioglossum zephyrum | reverse complement strand
TTTAAATAAAAATTGCCTGCATCGATTTAATAGGTTGAAAATGTATCGGCATTCTTAAATGACACCCCTTAGCGCAATCTATAATTCCAAACGGGAATCGTGGCAAATAATGTAAATCGCAAAAAAAGATTGATTAGTTCAGTCGATAAATTATACGCGGGAACACATTGCTCGCGGATGAATGGGTATCGTCGTAAGTCGACGCGATTTACGGTATCGTGAAACGTGAGAATCGCGACGCAAAAACCCGCCATTAATTTTCGTAACGTATTCCGCTCGAACAGATAAAGTCCGCGATCTATTTCTAATGACGCAACGCGACAAGTGTTTGGAGCATAGTATGCTCTTTATATCAATTATCGTATAGACCCGTATGCTAATGAACTTGCAACATGAATTTCGAGTGCGCGCCGACTAGAAAAACACCGGCTTACCAGCTTTTCCAATCTGGGACAGCCCATGGCCAGGTGAATGAGGGTGGCGTCTGTGATTAAAAGGCACTCTTCCAGGTCCATCTTCTCGAGTAGTCTGCAGTTCTGCAAATGATTCCATCCGGAGCTTCGGTCAGATCGTCGTCAAAACATTCGTGAAACGATAACACTGTGTCTCTGATCGAGGCGGAAGAGCACAAGTCAGATCATCGACTAAATAACGTGCATCATCTTCGAAACAAGAAGAAATTGTTCACAGTACACATTGTACATAATATTCTTGACTTGTGCTCTCTCGTTTCGGAGATCTCCGGGGTGTTCTCCGAGAAGCAAAAGATCGGTTCTCTAGACGCCGAATGTTTCTAAGAGTCTAGGAGAACCTGGGATAAGATTGTTGCAATTGATTAGAGCGTGGCAGCATCGATGCACTTACTTTCGCGAGAGCCTGGAAGCCTGCATCGGTAAAGTGCGTGCAGGCGACACACTCGAGGACGCTGAGGAGTGGACAGTGTTGCGCCAGTGTGACCAGAGATGCGTCTGTCAAATTCGGACAATTCGATAGGCAGACGTAGTGCAAACGTGGACACTGTTCACTGAGCTCCTTCACCGCGTCGTCCGTTATGTTCTGGAACAGGGTTGAAATGTCCTTTAGGACGTTTCAAACGAAAAGTTAATGCGATCGTAACGATCTGGAAGAGTAAGTACCCTGCATTCGTGTAGATTGATTGCCTCGAGATGTTGGCAGTAGTGAGCCAAACATTTGACGGCTCTGTCGGTGAGCTGACGACAGCCCTTGCAGAGGAAGCTGCGCAGCTCCCGGCAACCCCTGGCGAGCGCCTCGACGCCGTCATCAGTAAGTAACTTGCACCAGGACAGGTTGATGTGTGTAAGAAGGGGACAACCGTCAGAGAGATCCTTCAGAGCGATGTCTGTGATCTCGGGGCACGAGTCCAGGTTCAGCCGTTGCAGCTTCGGGCAGTGACTGCTGAGGGCTTCGCATGTTGCATTCGAGATCTTCTTGCACTGGCTCAGGTTCAGCTCCTCGATATTCGGGCAGGACTGGGCCAGAGTGCGCATCGAAATGTTCCCGATGCTCTGGCATCCTCTCAGCGACAGCTGCCTCAGGAAACCGCCGCATCTTCTCGATATATTCTCTATAACTGGTCCCTGAACCATCCGATAAAGTTAGACACCCAAACTCTGCGTGCTGAGTAGGGCTGCAATCCCGCAGGATCTTGCGTAATTTTTTGCATTTCTTAAATGGGAACAGTGCTGCAAATTTTGCCGGACTATGCGGCCTATCAGAAATATTGCATAATTTTGCTCTTTTTACCATTCTATTTTTCAAGTTTTACAAATTAAAATTGTGTTTTATAAGGTGAACATCTATCTGATGCAATGAAAGTTATATTTACAGACTGCTCGTTTACATATAGTTTATTCTAAACAATTTTGGTAACTATATAGAAAAAGTCTGCGTATTCCGATTTTGATGAAATTTTAATATGTTATAGATTTTTACAATTTGAACAACTTTTTCCTTTTCCAATATAAGGGGGTCGCTTTTAGTTTTCGAGATATTTGCAAAAGACTATCGCTAATACTATATTGAAATTTTCGTATTCCTGAATGCTCCGCGGCAACGTAAATCTGTTCCGGAGTCGCATCTGTTTATTTTTTCTTTGTAAACACGTTGGGGAGATGAGAAGCGACAATACCACACCGGGACAGTCGCCGCGGAGCGTGCAGGAATACGAAAAATTCAATACAGTATTTGCGATAGATTTTTGCAAATATCTGAGAAACTAAAAAGACCCCCCAATATTGGAAAAGGAAAAAGTTGTTCAGAATGTGTTGCTGCATAACATATTAAAATTTCGTCAAAATCGGAGTACGCAGACCTTTTCTATATTATTACCACAATTTTTAACGGTTCTTGTCGTTGCCGCGTCGCTCGCCTCGCAGAATCATGTCGAATTGAATAAAAATATGTCACTTTTTAATGAAACCCTCAACAGTGACTGCAATTTATCTTGTAAACTAACAAGTCAAAATTTTATATGCTTTCCTTTGGCACAGCAGAATTATTGAAAATCCTATGCTTTCGGTAGGTAAACCGTTAATATCGGTATCCCTGTCCACGAGAAAATTGTGAATACATTCTGCCAGGGGTGTACATCGATTTTGAGTGGGGTATCGAGGGGATCATGATTTCATTAGCAATCATTGCCAGATTTTCGTTAACAAGTTGCACAGCAGGCGAGCAACGCGTCAACAGTTCGATTTACCTCAACGTCCCGCTGGAAATCGAAGAGATCGATTCGCTGCCAATTGGACCCGTCCAGCGCCAGCACGTTCCAAGCTTTGCTCACTTGCGCGCACCGGCATAGCGACACCACGTCCAGATACGAGAGAATTCTATCAATCGTACGGCAATCGTGTTACTTCGGCGTGCCCGGTCTTAATTTAACGATCTATTCGCGTTAAATAAGAAGAGAGAAAACAGACACCGTAACGACAGATCGAGACGAGAAAGAGAACGGTATACAAAACAGGAAAGTGTGTTACGCATCGAGAAGAGCAGGAGAGATTAGGCGAGATCGAACCGGAAAGATACATGTCTACGTATACGCTTACGGTACCTAAGCAGCAATTCTTTTGGCAGTTTCTTATTTATCTGCGCCTCGTCGTCATGAAACACCCATGTTAGCTGTAACCAAAAAACAGAAACACATAGCTGGTCAGATGTATATTTAAGATCGATCGGATATCTTTGAGATTATTCTGACGGTCGATTATGCGGGATAATCGGGCTGGATTGATTAATGATTGCGATTCTCGAGGTCCGACAATTAAATTCTCCCAGTCTTCTCAGGGGAAATCGCTGGGTATCTCGTTGGAGAGTTTTCTGTTTCGTGCCCCTTGGGAAGCTGTGCATCGGTGTCACAAGTTGAATACACATGTATTTAAGTAATTTCATTTTCTTAAGGGAAAATAAAAAACAATTTTTTACTATTTAGAATAAGTTTTATGCAATTTTGTTCCGTGATCCTTTGAAATAAGCTCAAATAATAACTAGACTGTGGATCTTTATGGGTCATGGAAATTTTTAAGAAATGCTAGAATATAAAATTCGACAGAATTCAGTACTATCTTTATTAGCTTTTGTATATTTCAACAAATTTTAAATTATTTTATATTAATAATTACTAGAATGTAGTGTTCATTGACTGATATTTTTTATATTTTTTATTCAACGTTTAATAAAGAATAATAATAATAATTTCATTTTATTTGTGTTCATATATTTTTGACAAATGAAGTACAGGAAGCCATTTGGCATATATGAGATTTCTTTAATTCACATATTTTTTAAAAATAAAATATCTTCCTGAACAATTTCTTAAATGTTCATTCACTGGTACAGTTACCCTACTTTCCGAACGATCTAATGGATAAAAGAATTCCAATTGCGTCTTGCTAGAATTTCCCTGAGATCGAAGTAGATTTTGTTTCGAAGAAGGTTCGAGAAAAGTGTGCGATCGGCGCGTAGCTTCCCAAGGGAGTGAAGATGGCCAAGGTGACATTCAGTAACGAGGTCGCTAGCAATTTTCGCGAACTTCATTGTCGGAACGGTTACGACAGCAGCAATGCACACGTGGACCAACCTGCATGTAAGACTGCTTCATGGTAGTGACGGGGTTGTTGTGAGTGTGCGATGGCAACGTGTAATAACCGGCCTGATGATGGTAATGGTGATGATGTTGGTGATGATGATGATGATGATACGATGGGTGCTGTTGCCTCCACCACTGACCGCTCGCGCCGGACTCTTCAACCGGTTGCACCCCTTGCCCGACTTGGCCCCCTCCTCCCACGCCCACGCGACTTACTTTTTTCTAAAAACAACGGATCATCGTCGATCATGCGATCCCTCATCCCCCAGTCTAACCCGCGAAATCACGATTCGTTCAACATTGATCGGAGCAACGATTCCCACCGTTTTATCTCTTCGCACAAGCACGGGACACGTTCGAACACTCGTTGCCACGCGATTAAAAAGTAAACGGACACACGAGGCTCACCTAAATTAGGCTGCTCTCAAAAAATGCATGGCCCGCGAGAATCGACTGGTCTGCGACCCGGACGGTTATTTATTATTCGTTGAATCTATTAGTGGAAAAATCGAAGCAGATTCGGACGGATTTGCCATGGGACTTTAGCCTCACCATGAACTTGTTTTATTTTAATTAGACGTAGCTATTATACGATAATATTTGAATGCAATATTAAAGATAGTGTGCATATACTATTTAAAGAAAAGTTGGAGAAAAGAGGTTGAGAAATTGTGGGATGATTATGGATAACTCTAAATTTAAAAAATTAGAAATTATAGAATATCTTGGTCAGATTTTATTTAATAATTTGAACAAGTGTCCGGTGACTTGAACTTTATATGACTCGCACACAAATTAATTTTTATTCAAACGAATTACTAGTTCAATGCAAAATATATATTTTAAGGTAGTAAAAACTACATGGGAGTGATTAACAGTTAAAGTAGAGAGAGAGAGAGAGCTGGCGGGAGCTCGAATTGGCCTAAATAGAGCTGGTGATCGAGATCAGTCGTTCCAGTATCGGTTATCGCTGGATTGTTTGGGACGGGCTTGAAAGAATCGGGAACGAGACGACTCGATGTTGCATGAAAAATAAGGACATCGTTCCTTGAGGCTCCGGCCATTATTTCGAGTAGGCAGGCGGCTTGCCTTTTTGTACGAGGACTGTCGGACCGACACGCCACTTAGCCCAGAATCTCTGAGGACCGTGGTTCCTTCGTCGGAAATCTATCGTGTCTTGAGCCGCGTTTACATCGGGCATGCTTCCCTCGGACGAATGGAGCTGCTGCTCGTGAAAATTACAGCATCGAATTTATTTGGATGCTTTCGCGATTTTATAGATACTTTCACGTGCTCGATAAAAATCGAGCGGATCTCGAATAATGTTCCCGGCCGAGACGAAAAAAAAGGGGGGAAATGGGACGGCCGCGGCTGGAGCATTTAAAAAGTAATCGCAACACACGGTTCTCGTATCGATCTCTTCTATAAATACCCTTTCGCAGCTTCAGGATTGATGCTGCTTCGCGATTCGCGACCTCGACTTTTCGACAAGGACGACTGGAAGACGGGAAACTCCTTTCTAAGGGACTGTGACACCCTAACCCCTTGCCCTACAGCGTCGAGTCGGTCTCGTGACGGTAATTCCAGATATACAGGGTGTCTCAAAATTCATTCAACCTCCGGACAATTGGAGGTTCTTGAGTTCATTTGAAGCAACATATTCCTTTGTAAAAATAGCATCCGCGGCTTTGTTTAGGAGTAATTCACGAAAAACAGACCAATCAGAGCTCGTCATAGACGCGTGCTGGCACAGTCGGCCAATTGACAGTTGGCGCGCTGCACAGTGCGGCATACAATGGAGAAAAATCAAAATAATCATGGTAAAAAGTAGTATCCAAGAAAATCAATAGGGGATCAGTAACAGCCAAGAGTTTATTGTAGTTAAAATACTAAAAAGTTAGATTACTCGTGCCCTAATTACTCTTTTAGGTTCGTTTTTGTTTTAAACTGTTTGTTACAACTTAGGTATGGAGAATTTGACCAAAGTATGCACAATTTTAATTGGCAATTTAGGAATTGCGTTTTTTCCTTAAAATGCAATTTACAAAAAAAAAACGGTTCAAAACATCCTATAATTTTGACTGTTCTGTATCAACAAGATGTTGTAGTATATTGCTATATAATTTTTTTCTGCGATAAATTACAAGACTCGACGTTGTTTAATTTCTTTAATAGTTTAGTTTATTTCTGAATTTATCTAGCAGTCTGTATTAACCATTACTTAATACTAGTACAAAATACAGTGTTGTGTATTGTCAAATAATATTCATTATAGTAGATATAATTAAATTTAACCATATAATTAAAAAATATTTCCAACAAAAGTTGTACAGTATACAGTTTACAACAAATTGCAATAACAACTAATCATAAAAAACTCTTCATAAAAAAGAATATTAGAATAAACTTTTTTACTAATGGAACCTTATATTTTTGGTACATTAATCGATGTATCTTTGTATTCCCTTTAAAAAATTATGAAGGTGCTTAGGTCAAAAATTGATTAGTTTAGAAGTTATGATTTTTGTCTCGAATGTCCATTTAACATGCCGCATTGCGCGCCGGGCCGACTGTTCCAACAAGCGTTTAGGCCGCGCTCTGATTGGTCTGTGTTTTTCGTTAATAACTTCTTAACAAAGCCGTGGACGCTATTTTTTTAAAGGAAAATGTTGCCTCAAATTATCTAAAGAACCTCCAATCTCCGGATGTTGAAGGAATTTTGAGACACCCTGTATATTTTCATTCCACTCCCAGCAATCAATGCAGGACATCTTCATTCTCCGCAAAGATCCTTGGTCGAGCTATCAGTAACCCCAATCGACTGTCTTTAATTTGCATTTATATCTAAGCGGAATATATGACAGGCTTAAAAGAGAAATTGAAATGCATTTTGCTTGATTGATAAATACCCGAGTTATTTTCTCGGTCGGGTTACCGCGACGTAAACGCAGCGATTAGGTGAACACAATCAATCAAAGGGTTGCTCTTTGCGTCAGTCCCGGTGCTTTTCGAATGTGCCGCGCGCATTCCCAAAGAGCAAGGCCATTCAAGGCACCGAACAGTCGAGCGCAGGTTGCATCATCGCGCTGTTAACAATCGACGATAGAGCGGTTTATCTGCGCGGCTTGCTCTTGAAATGTATCTTAGAGATCCATGGCGTCATCTGACCGGATCATCTTCCGCCGAGGATTATTCACCTCGTTCCCGTGATCCCATTCGTGGACGCGTTACATCTCGCGAACCGATCCCGTGAATTTATTTTGCCAACTGAATTTTATTTATTACGAACGAACATTAATATAAGAAATTCACGAAACTCCGTATTAACTTCAATTAAAATAACGTTATTAAGCAAAATTTGATTAATTAATCCAATGAATCGCATTATTGCAAAATCATGCACTATTTATAATAGTATTGATTTTTTCATTGAATCTTTGCAAAATTTTAAAATGCAACTACGCAGGATTATATGATAATACCTATCGATTGTGCCAATATTATTTTTTTTTCTTTGTCTTTGTGCGCAAGTCCCTTCTTTCTCATTAGATAAGCAGTCTTGTATCTTTCTCTCTTTTTTTCTTTTCTTTTGTAAATACTTATGTAAAAAGGGCTTCTGCTCGTCTATAATAAATAATAATAATTTATTATTTATTATTATTAATAATATACTTATTTTATACGGACAGATGTTCTTTTATGCAAAAGTATACAGTTTACACAGTATAACTAATAAACAGAAAAACCTTAATGTTAAGTCTTAACCTAAAATTAACATACATATGGACCGCGCGAAACTAAGCAAATACAGGTACTATTAACGAATAGTACTGCGCAATTTTGTATTGAATGCCTGTAACGTGCCATTAAAAAAACCAATATTCTTATAAAATATGTTAGAGCAATAATAGAAAATTGAGTAGATGAAATTCAAAATTGAAGATTAAAATCATTAAATTTAGTAGAATAATTTAGATCGTCTCTAGTCCATCCGACTAATTCATTCCGCAAACAATGATCGAACAAACGCATTCTAGTTGCAGGTGAGCGATCCGAGAAAAGTTTCGCGAGATCGTTCGTTGAAACAATAGCAAAGATGTATCTCCACTAAAGTTCCAGTTATTTACAGGAGGCTCCACGGCAGTGTAAACAATTGCGGAGTGATACGACGCCGAGAATTTTCGATGCAGATCTTTTATCGGAAATTAAGGTTGAAGAGTCGATTTCAGAACGGTGAAATCTCACTCGGTGGCTGAGCCGAGTGCAAATGCAGTGCGTTCCTCGCTCCGGTGAAATGTTTCGCGTTCGAAAATAGAATTCCGAAATATTTTTCGCGGCGTCGCCGTTTTTTTTTCTCCCTCCTCTGGCTTACGTAATCGTTTCCATTGCGCGTCGCCGCTGGAGGTTCAATTTCGCGCGTTTCTCTCGCTGGATCGTCCCTGTTTCGAGTTTCCCTTTGAATACCACGCGTTCCTCCCTTCTACTTTTTTCTCTTCTTGCGCCGTGCCACGAAATTTCGCGGCTCGTTTTCGTAGATTGCACTCTATCACTGAAATCTCTTTTCTCCTTAACTCTTTTCAGCTCCTCCATTATTCAAAAATGCACCGGGAGTCTCGAGCCCCCTCGCCCCGGGGCGGTTTCGCAAGCTGCGCAATGCTTCCGTTCATTTTCGCCGTGAACCACCCGGTAATTAGCGTAATCGCACTATCTCCTCGCGATCGTCCCGTTCGAGAATCCCCCGAAAAATTCGGAAGCTTCTAACGAATTATCAGTTTGACGTCCAGCAATTACCTGGGGCCTACAATCACTATAGAAATTAATTTCTTACTGTAATCAGGATGAGGATTTATTGCGTTTATGATAGAAATGAACTTCATATGACTCGCACACAAATGAATTTTTATTCAATCGAATTACTAGTTCAGAGTACATATACTATTTAAATAAAGGTTGAAGAAAAGAGGTTGAGAAGTTGTGGGATGATTATGGACAGCTCTAAATTTAAAAAATTAGAAAATATAAGATATCTTCAGGTCAGATTTTATTTAATAATTATATATACTATATAATAGTATATATACTAGTTAAATAAAGGTTGAAGGAAAGAGGTTGAGAAATTGTGGCATGATTATGGATAGCTCTAAATTAAAAAAAATTAGAAAATATAGGATATCTTGTTCAAGTATTATTCAAGGAATTATTAAATAAAATCTGACCAAGTGTCCGGTGACTTGAACTTCATATAACTCGCACACAAATTAATTTTTATTCAATCGAATTACTAGTGCAGATTACTAATCGCACTATCTCCTCGCGATCGTCCCGTTCGAGAATCCCCCGAAAAATTGGGAAGCTTCTAACGAATTTTCAGTTTGACGTCCAACGATTTCCTACAATCGCTATAGGAAGGAATTTCTTACTGTAACCAGAATGAGGATTTCAAGCATTTATGATAGAAATGAACTCGTACTTTTAATTGGCATTTACATACATCGATGCAATGTTTCCAACTTATTGGAATGATCAAAGAAGGTAAGAACATTGTCTAATTACGATGGATCGATCGAATAATGTGTTTCCTAAGAAATCCTAGATTTTTTCTCATTTTCCCTAGACCCTGTTTCCACTCGCAGACGTTGCAATATTTCACTCCCGTCATTTTTCACGATAAGACCAGCACGTGTATGGGTATCCAATACCGTTCGGAGGACGAGCTCGAGCAGAATTGTTTTACAGTAAGCTCCGATTTCAATAAACCTCTGGCCGGTGCGCGAGGGTCCCGTTTGCGACAAGTAGAATGGGTATGCGATGGTCAGACACAGTTGTCGGGCTCCGTTGAATCGATTCGACGCAATTCTGAGTAATAAAACCGCACGTGGTGCTTTTTACAGAATGAAGCGAATGCAATTATTAGGTCGTTCGGAGAGTCATTTGGTAATCAAAAAGTAGAAGGTGAATCAAAAAAATGTCAGCTGTCGAGATATACCACGATTTTGCGATTTAAAATAAGGTTAAGTAATAACAATAGCAAATGGAAGCGATGTTATCTCTACACGAAAAACGAAATTACTTTTGAACGACTTAATACGTATGAACTAAAGAATAATTCGAAGGACGAAGGGGCTGAGGAGATAACGGGACAAAGACACAGATCGAAGAGGGAACTGTAAATAAAGTATGACACGAATAATACAACTCCTTGAACGACGGTTCAGTGGTGCTTCGAGAAAAGGATGAACTAATTCAGGGGTCACAGAGATGCAAATAAATGATAAATAAACTCCAGTACGAATGCGAATACGTCTCGGTCGAGTGGAAGATTAAATGAAACTCGATATGAACAATAAGCAATAATTTATAGGGTATGTGAACGAAGAGCAACACTGCAGGGCTACTAAAAATTATAAACTTCCGCGTTTAAGGAAAAACAAACAGTGAAAAGAGTGGTACACATGGACGTAGGAATATGTCGGGATATATTTACTATATTTAACATATATTTAATATATATTTAATATATTTAATATATACTTAATATATTTAATATATACTTAATATATCATTTCCAGAGTACCACGTGACCGTGCTCCTCCCTCCCTAGAAATGGCTTCACACTCCTCGCCTAAAGTAACGGTTTGTGTTCCGTCCCTTTATTCCTATGTTCATGGTGGTACACCCTTACTCTCACTTACTCTCAGTTTGTAGAGGTTACTTGCCCTGTCTACTTTCGTTTTGTTTGTACGAAATGTTGTAATAAATGTCTTATGGTATTTTCTCAATAAAGAAAATGCAGAGCTGCAGGTGAAATGGGTCGTGAGTGTTGTTTGGTGGATCTGGGGTTCTCGAGGGTGGGTTCCAAAGGTGGTAAGATTGTTCGAAGCGGTCCAGCGATCAGCGGAAACGAGGCAGAAACAGATTCGGTGTCGTGGGACAGGATGAATGCACCGAGCGGCGGGGAAACTCGCGGGATGCAGCTTGATAATGCACGCGGCGCGCGCCGATTCTGTTTACAACGGCCCCTCGCGAGTCAGCCCGTTTGTTTTCCCTCCAAATCGGACACCATCAGCCCGAGCATCCGATGAAAACGTGTCCTGGGACGTGGACGAGATCGCGGATACCATCTGGTTCATTTTTTTTTATTGTTTTCTTTCCTTGTCGGCGATCCGAAATCATCCAGGTGGCAACGGAAGCTCAGTGATTTTATTACACCGCGGATATTCGTACAAATTTTCTACCTGAATCGCAAGTTCGTCTTCTTTCTTTATTTAACCCCTTGCACTACGATTTAGTTTTACGGCCGCAGTGATTAGAACTTCTTCGTCGTTCATAGTTCCCTAGAAGGAAAAGAAAATTCATTTATTTACTGTTTCAGCGTCACGGATATTGATGACACATATTCGGTCGATTCTGTTCGAAGTCATAGTGCAAGAGGCTAATCATTTCGGTAAGCTAGAAATAGTTTTAATATTCCCATCCCTTAAAATTGTACTTGCTCATTTCTGTCATAAATCCACAAAATTCGCAGTCTAATCGCGAACTAATATTTCTTCCCCTGATGATTTTAATTTGTTATTATTTAAGTTGTGTTATAATTTTTCTTTCTTCTGTTAATTTTTACATAGCAGTGTCGCAATATACTTTTTCAATCTATACTATAAATGTATTATTTTTCAGACGCAAAAATGTCTCCCTTGAAAATGATCCATATAGTGATCGAAACGTTGAGATGAATTAAATTGCATATTTGCTGTTGTTTATTAATGATCGAAGCGTGCACCGAAACACACAAAATTTATATCATGATTTTAATAGAGGACAAATCGTGTATTAAAATGGCCAATTGTTAAAATTTTTCAACAATTTTAAGAGTATAAAATCGGAAGGGAACGTGTGCAACCCTTGAAACCCAATCCCACCCGAAAGGTAAACACTGTCCTGCCCGCGAACAATCCTGGTATCATCAACCACAACTCCTATTGTTTCTCACAATCGAATCGCAAATTATTTCCACGGGGAGAGTGGGGATTTCTCCAGACACGAGCGAACCCAAACAACCCAGCCAGACAAGGGATCAGCAGCGCGCACAAAGAGGGGGTTGAGAGGTGGGTCGGGGGTGGTTATCGAAAAGAAACAAGCTGAAAGCGTATGAACGATTCGTTCCGGAAAATCGTCGATTTTGGTCTGGAGGTTCGACTGTCAACCGGCGAGAAGGACAACGCTCATTGACATTCCAATAGCGCGTAACGATCGACGACGGAGGAATAGAGAGAGAGAGAGAGAGAGAGAGAGAGAGAGAGAGAGAGAGAGAGAGATGGGTAGAAAAACAAAGGATGGAGGGAGGGAGACGGACATCTAGAGAAACACGGTGGGAAAGAGAGGGAATGCTGGAAACAGGCAGAAGACAGGGACGGGAGACAGAGATAAATCAAGCTGGACAGAGATGGAGAAAGTGAGGAAGAAAAGAAAGAGCTAGACAGATGAAGACATGGAAAACACAAAAGGAAAACGGATCGAAAGACGGTGATCCAGTAGAGAAATTGGACTCGGAAAAATTGAAAAAACATCGACAGGGTATAATAGAGGTGTAGGGGAGAGAGGGGTGGCATCTCGTCGACGATGACGACAGAGCGTCTCCGGGGCCGAGAAAACGCGAGAACGACGGAAAGGAAGAAGAAAGAACGAAAAGAACAAAGAACGGAGTCGACTGGTTGGTTGGTCGATCAGAGAAACGGAGAACTGTGCTCGGATAGAGCGAGACCGAGCTAACGAACGCTGCCCGATAGAGGGAGAGAGATGGAGCGGGGGCACGCATAGCGACAGAGGGGGAAAGAGAGCGAGACGGAGGTATATACGCGGAATGGTAACGATGCGAAATGTAAGGAAGCCTTTAGAGCTGTCCACGCAGAGAGGGAGGGAGCAAGACGGAGCTATCGTGGGAGACGGAGAAGGAAAGAATGAGCGAGATAGATAGATAGATAGAGATAGAGAGAGAGAGAGAGTGAGAGAGAACGAGAGAGAGAGAGAGGAAGATCAGGTCCCAGAAGATTGTTTATCGGTGCAGCCGACGGATAAGCCTGTGGTGACGGGAGCGGAGATAAGGAGCGCGAGAAATCGTTGCCAGGCAGCAGCCTGGTGGCCAGGGGAGCGGATCAGCTGTTCGCCTCGGCAATGACAACATTGGACACACGCACGAGCCAGCCTCGGCCTCCCAGCCACAGACCCCCTCGGTTTTTCCGGTCCCCGGACCGTTTCGGAGTAGTTCGTGTGTTGCGATCGACACGAAGTAAATTCGGAGGGGTTCATCGTGGCCCCTTGTTGCCCCCGGGCCGTTCACGGTGGCCCCCCGGACCTCCACAACGCTGTCAGATTTCGCTGGTCGAGAGCCGTGCGTGCGTGCTTGCGTGCGTGCGTGCGTGTGTGCGCGCGCGACTGCCTCGGCTCGGCTCGGCTCCGAACCCGCTCCACGATCGGACACTTACCTCGAGCCTGGTGCGCCCGGAGTGTATCATCCTTTTGCGTCGCGTTATCTTGCCAAGCTTTTCCGGGAGTACCCGCACTGTCGTCAACGGAGAAACAAAAATATACACGTCGCGGCCGAACCAGTCGCAAGAGAAATGGCCGAGTCTACTGAATATGAGCCGTGCCGCCGTCACCAGTATTTTCTGGGATGGGGGGCGGGACGAGGGAGGGGGGATGAAAGGACGACCGATGCACTTTCCCTTAGAGCCAAACCTCTCGTGTCTGTGATTCGCCGCCGTGGAACGACTTGGCGACAGCGCGGCCAATCGAACGGCGAACTGACATTGTTTACACGACTCCCATTGGCGCAGTATTTTTGGGGGAGAGCCTGCACGCCGATGCTCGTGCACCGATGGAGCTGCACCGACCGCAGTGGCATCCGTGATGCACTCGGAAAACGTGTCCCCGCGCTACAGTCACGTTGTTACACTGTATCTACTGTCGGTCTCCGCCAACGACTTCTTCCATACAGAACGCCGCGTTATCGACTCACGATAAGGGAAGCTTTTATTCTTGGACAGTAGATCAGGACGACTATACTCAGACAGCCGTGAACTGTAAACGCCTAGGGCTGCGCGAGAACTCGAAAATGTAAACATCTCGATGATCGGGACGGGCCGGGAAGACCTTCGGGTTCTCAAAAATTTCGAGAGGTAAGTATTTCGAAGGTTGCCCTCCTCACCGATTTTTGATGAGATTGAAATATGTTGTCAAGGTCATCATTCTGAACAACTTTTCCCTTATAGCTCTCGAGATATTTGCAAAAAAAAAACTTTACTCCAATTTCGATTACGAGTACACTTAATTTTAACGATCTCGAAAACAATCCTCGTCTCGATCCGATTCGACACTTTCGATTTCTCTCACACTTTTGGCAAACACCTAATCCACTGATAAACGACAATAAATTCGTGCAAACGGTAGCGAATGTGGAATTGATTAAAACTTTATACTTACGATTCGAGACGATACATACGATTCATAGTAGTTTCAAGATAGGCTCCCGGCTGAATTATTTTTATCTGTATTTTTATCTTAATTTTATTCTGTTTAGTAGTCTGCAGGGTGTTACGTCCTAAGGTGGACGTTTTCAGATGGAAATTATTATTTAAAGCTTTTGATAAAGATACATATAACGCAGTTTTGAACCTATCAGCATTCACCGGCTTCGGTTCGGGTAATTGAGGGTTTATTATAATGAAATGGCCTTGTTTGTGGATTTGGAACGTAGAAAGTGAAGTCAGGTATTTAAAATGATTTGAAATGTTGATTTTAGGTAAAATATTGAGCAAAATATATTTTATGGAGCAAATTTTAGATAGATTTGGTTATTAGTATCTTACAGTAAATTGTTAGTATTTACCGTGTGTAAATCGGTTCGTAAAAGTTCTTTTGTTTGTTTCGCTGGAGGTGTGGTGGAGTTGATGATGCTGTTGTTGTTGATGATGATTTAATTGGTCCGGCGGGTGTTACACGCCTTAGATTTAAACTTCACCTGTTGAATAATTTCGCGACTCCGTGCGAAATAGTTGTTTTTGTAAAAGGGTAGCGATAAAACTTTTATTGATTAAATTGCTGATGGTTAACTTTTAAACTGCTAACTGACTGACTGACTGACTATTAACGGTTGACTGAGTCCTGACTGAATATTGACGACTGGTTAACTTCCGAATGTATTCTTAATTGTTGACTGGTTAACTTCCGAATGTATTCTGCTGGTCCTGATGATAAGCCATCCTTTTATAGATTCGCCAATCCATTTGTTCTAGGCTTAATCTTCATAGGGTGGGTGCATCCTCATCAGTTCTTCGTAATCATTTTTCTTCTTAATCTCTTCAGTACGTTTGCATTTTGAACGGATGTTTATCCGTTCGTTTATTGATTCGTTTTTATTTTGATGGATCAAGTGGCTTTAAGCATCTTCTTCGCCAATTAGTCGACATTCTATTGTTACTATTTTTTTACATTCTTCGATGATGAATAAATTTCAACGGATGTTTGATTTAATTATTCGCTCGCATAATATATTTAATAAAATGGATTTCGCTGTGATTCTTAATTTATTCGATGAAGTTCTAAATTAAAGATAAGTTTGGATTTGAAATAAATCACATTAGTTAGCAATCCCATGTAGTCCACTGCGAAATATATCTTATAGATTTTCCTTAATTCTATCGTTCGCAATGTGGTATAATATGCGATACTTCAATATTAATTATTAATTATGATATTTGATATTACTGTGAGCCCGTGCATCATTAGCAGAGTAAACGCAAAAATAAATTCAGAGATTATATTATATAATATATGATTAATTTTATTAATTACTGCTCATGGCAGACCCACCGTATGTGACAAGGGTAATCTCCTTTTTCCGCTGATTTTAAACTATATACATTCCTAAGTGCATGAACTTTGAGGTCTGCTTAATCATAATGAATATACTGTATTTATTATCATGATTACGACAGGAGTTATTCAGTATCTTGAAATTGGTGCCAATCTATGGTTACTTATCAATTTATTAATCTATTTTCGTTGGTGTACAATAATGGCCTTATCATGTTTAACCAGGATAGCAACTCAACTATGACGATCGTTTACGGCGGTATTATGCGGTACTCTTCCGAAGCACTGTCCGACCGAGAGATAAGAAAAACCGAATTCTTGGATTTTCGACATTCCAACAATGTGAGTTGTTCGAGCTGCATCCTGCTAAAGTACAATATAATAGAAATCGGCTGGGCGTTGCCACGAAACCGTTGTATCAGATATGATAAAGCTTATAAAATTTCAACCCGATAAGGTATACTTGGGTAATATAAAAGTCGGTGACTGACCTCCAAATTATTCACACCGGTTAACAGAACTGACGAAACCGTGCAAAAATTGTCGCAGCATCGGACCAACAATATCGTCACATCATGAAAGGTAAGACAAACCTTTAAGCTCCCAGAGTCATTCGTCGAACCGTTTACCGAATCCACGGCGATCCACAAAGGCCTCCACAAATTCGCGATCATCCAGCGAAAACATTTTTGTTCCTGATTAAACGTCTGAATCGTGCCTGTAATTATTATTTTTTATTATAGAAAATCTCATACGAGATTTATTTCAACATGATAAAGAATACAAATCGAAAATTACAATAGTAGGATATTGAAAGTACAAGAACATTATAATGAAAATATGATAACCGAACACAGTACATATTTTACACATTCATACCTATCCATTTCAGTTTACATTTTTTCAAAAACTTATAAATTAGAAGACAGGCCCCAATATTTGGTCGGGCAACCAACATTTCCAAACTTAAGGGCAGCTGGAGTTTAATTTGCCTATAATTATGAAAGTGGTCCGAGTGAAACTTTTTAACTGACTGAAAAAATCTCAAATCTTAAATAAAATTTCTTCTTCTTTTAGCTTGTTTTTCACGTTGAAGGTAAATTTTACGGGGCTCATTTTCGAGTAAATCGGGAGGGGGTGCTACGTTAAGCAAAAATAATTCGGTACACGTTTTTGTCCGAAGTGGTATCTCGTGTAAAATAACAATCGACGTCGCAAATACTTTTTTACGTCCATGTTGAGCGTGAACCTCTTTTCAGAATCTTAAAAACGTCTTTTCGGAGACGTCGCTCGAACGTTCTGAAATCATTCTGATTTTGCAGAGTTCGTGTACCTGGCGGCCGTCGGGGTGTACCTGGCAACAATGGTCAGCGTCGCACACTCGACGGAGTGTCCTGATTACGGGAAGGTGAACATTACTCACGAGACTGACTGCGAGAAATACTATACGTGTCACATGGGCAGAAAGTTCAATCAAACTTGCGGGGTGGACAACACGGGCAGACAGCTTTGTTTCGTGGAAGGTCAGAAAAGATGCGACTGGTATAACAACTGCTATTGCATATTATGCAAATCGCATGAGGACGATCACAAGTGGCCGGATCCATCGGACGAGAAAGGATACTATCAATGCAAACACGGGATTGTATCGAAGGAGCAGTGCGGGATTAACGAGGTGTTCGACCCGAATACTCTGACGTGTCTATACAAAAATAATAGTGATTGCCCTCCACCGGGGTCCGGCAAAGTACAGCGATATCCGCACCTGTGTATTTGCGAGAAGTATTACGAGTGCCAAGACGGTAAGCAGGTGTTGCAGGAGTGTCCAGACGGCCTGTGGTTCGACGTGGACCTGCTGACTTGCAGGAACAAGGAGGATGCAAGGTGTTATAATAGGGACCCATGGTGCAAGAAGGACGGCATCTATCCCAGCAATAGCTGCTACTCTTATTACAAGTGCGAGAACGGCGTGAAAACAACCCAAAAATGTCCCTATGGTACGATCTTCGATAAACTGTTGCTGGTCTGTGTGCACTGGGACAAGGGTACCTGCGACCTTGACGACTTCACCACACCAAACCCAAACAGCTGTACCAACTGGGAACGGCCGAGGAGGCCAAATCGGAATGATTGCAACCGGTAATTTATTTATTTATTTATTTACTTATTTATTTGTCGTTCCACATACCACGCTTGGCTACGTCCTCCTGTATCAAACATATGCTTTCGATGGATTCACGTCGCAACACAAAATTACGTACAGAAACTCCCACTAATGTTCGGACACTCTTTAAACGACGAGAACTTTTCTAACATTTGACCATACGATTCGAACTCTTTCGACAAGCTGTAAATTTTCGAGAAACATCACGGAGGAAATATACTAAACGTTTCGTAAATATGTATCGATTACACTGTCCAACAACAAAAATGTTTCTATACAACTGTTGGGTGAATCTTATAGAGTTTCTCAAATTTGAATTTGAAAAAAACGTATTTTTCGACTTTGAACAAATATTGTGATGTTATTAGATAAGATATTGTATTGTTCTTTACAGCAAAAGATTCTCTAGACTTTCCCGAACCCAGTGCTGTGCAATAGTAATACGTTGTGATTGTTTAAACATGTTTAAACACACACACACACACACACACACACACACACATATATATATATATATATATATATATATATATACATAATATATAGTAAAAATTATGTAATTAATTATGTTCAAAATTTATTAGGATTCACTAAACAGTTACAGAGCAAAAGATTATAAACTGTTACAAAACTTAAAAAAATTACAAAACAAAAAAAATCACCTTTCTTGTAATTATCAAAGCATAATTTTACGCAAATTTTACATGTTTATTTTCAGTAATAATCATGAATATTGCTTTCTGAGGTATTTTTAATTTATTTAAATATTTATTTTTAACTTTTTATTGCGTAATTATATATATTTAATATCACAAATTCATTATCTTGAAGTTCAAATCATGGGATGCAATCATTCGCAAAAGTCACTTACAATTTTTTATAATATGAAGACAATTTGATTAAAAAATAAATATAACATGAAATTCACTAATTAAACGAAAGCTTTTTAAATTAATATATTTTTGTAATGCAAAATGTACTCATGAATGGGTTTCATTGCCAATATATTGATGGATTTCGAATTTCTTGTACTTTTGTCTCCCATCGTACCTCCAGAAAATACTTAAAGATGATGAATGTTGTTATCACTCCTCAAGAAATCATCAGCTGAGAATAGTAAGTGTACGAATGAATCATCGTTTAATCACAAGCTCTACGCGTGATTGGATGAATCAAATGTACAAGCTGAACAGATTTTCCGAAGAATGTTAGCCGAATGAAATTTTTTCTCAACGGCCTAGCCCGAGGATGAATGATCGGGATCAAGTTCTGATCGGTCGACGAAACGTTTGTAACAGGTACTACGAGTGCGTTAACGGCAAAATAAATGACGAAAAGTGTCTTCAGAACCACTACTTCAACAAGAAGACACTGTTGTGTGACGTGAAGGACAACGTCAACTGCCATAATGAAGGAAACGGTGACTGTCCAGCCGTCGACTGCGGCAAGGTGCGGTACCCTCATGGGGATTGCGAATGGTACGTTTGCGAAAGCTCATTTACGTGCTTGATTGTGTGAAGCAGGTATTATAACATTGATTTCATCCCTTAATGTGGTAGACTCGTTTCCAGGATGGCAAGGGTGCAGGATGCGTGTTCTCATTTCTCAATAATACAAAGAAGGGATTTCTCAGTAATCGAAACTGCTAGATAAATGCTCAATCTAGGCCGCGATCGCTCTCGAAAGTGCTATCTTTACATTTACGAGGCTTAATTTGCATTATATAATAAATTTTGTGGTTTCGGCGCACAGTTCGATCAATTATAGAAAACAGCAAATTTGCAATTATTCAAACATTCATCTCAACGTTTCGATCCCTGTATGGATCATTCTCAAGAGAGACATTTTTGCGTCTGAAAAATAATATATATAATATAAATTGAAAAAATAATTTTTCAATTTATATTAAATATATATTATATTTCAAACGCAATAAATTATTTTTCCGACGGGGCTTAATCCGGCACTGCATATAGCTATGAAATAATAAGATTACAAATGATGCTGCCGTATAATGTGAATTATGCTTCGTAAACGAAAAAATAGGACTTTCGACAGCAGTCTGGATCATTCTTTTATCTAGCGTTTTTGACTAGTTGAAACCTCAATTTTTCTATTATGGAGAATTGGGAAGACGCGTTCTGCACAGTTGCAATTCTGAAAAAACGAGTCTACTCCCTTAATGTTCTTGTTACATTTAAAAGCAACATTATAAGATTCTTGAATTTTTTAAACCTTTTACATTTCGCTCAATCAATTTCTTCATAAATGCATAAAGATCCGCAGTCTAGTTTTATTTTTTTGCATTACAAGCGATGAATGATTTTCCGACAGGTACTACGAGTGTCGGAACGGCAAGAAGGAGGCGTTCCAATGTCCATCAGGCCTCTTCTACAACAAGGAGTCCGAGATGTGCGACCTGCCGCAAAATGTTGAGTGTCGAAACCCGAAACGTGAATGTCCAGCTAACAGCTTGAAACCTCACGAGTGCCAATGCACCATGTATTACACCTGCGGTAAAGACGGGGAGAAAATACTCTCACATTGTCCCGTCGGGAACGAGTTCGACCTAGTGAAGCTGACATGCGTCCCAGCCGGACAAGCCAAGTGCAACAAACAACATAAGAACGAGTCCTTCAACCAGAATGTGTTGCACTGGCTCCATTAATCCCCTTGCATGACACCGAGACTGTTTTTCCTGTACAGAGATCGTAAGTTACCGAGGATCTACAAACTGAACGACGCAAGGGGCGGGGACGCTACTACATAGAGTTAGACTGCTGTAATCAGGGGCAAGATGGGGTAGTTTCGTTACGAGGATTGCAAGTGGAGGATAACGCAAAGTTGAGCTTTTCAGTAGTTAAAGCGCTAGATAAAAGATTAACTTAGGCTGCAGTCGCCCTGAAAAGTCCTATTTTTACGTTTACCAGGGCTAATTTACATAATAAAGCTGCGACATCTATAGGATGTAAACGTAAATAATAAAAAAGGTGGTAAAATAGGACTTTTAAGGGTGATTGCGGCCTATCTTTTACCTACGGTTTTTGACTACTGAAAAATCCCATTGTCTGCATCAATTGCGAGAGGTAGAAATCAGATTGAATGTTATTATCTCTTCCCTCAAAGATTTTAATAGAGGAAAGACCATTTTATAGATGCATGAATCTATTTTTTTCTCAGATTTAGAGGGTTCACCGGGTAACGTGTAAAGAACACCTTCTCTTGTTTCTTTCATTTTCTTTTTATGTGATTTCGATAAATGGTGATTTTTTAATTAATTTTCTTTGAGGTCTACTTTGTAAATTAATCCTTGTAGTGTCTCGTAAGTAGCTCAAGTCGTTTGGTCGAATTTTGAGAAATGTTTATCGAGGTACTTAATTTTGCCTGCGAGCGCAAGTCTAGCTTTAGGGAGGTCGATCTACTAAATTATTTATAATAATTGGACTGCGAATCTTTATGCAAAAGAAAACATCGTCTCCATCGATGGCAAGATCTTTATTAAGAACCGAACGTGTTATACAATTACCATTTTATCAGTTCCCAAAATAAAGTCAACCTGTCATTGCCAGTTAGACGTATTATACTAATCGCTCATCACCGATATCACGCTTCGACTTATTCTGATATTAATCAGACCTCGGATTTGCATGAAATATAAATATAACGGATACGATAACAATCAAACCATAAATATGATAACTTGCATGCAATATAAATAATAGGCCACATAAACAAATTGTACAGT
The DNA here is from genome assembly GCA_028455615.1 of Lasioglossum zephyrum. NCBI lineage: Eukaryota > Metazoa > Arthropoda > Insecta > Hymenoptera > Halictidae > Lasioglossum > Lasioglossum zephyrum. Next base: position 16,750,037 of record CM052330.1, on the reverse strand, counting down.
TCTTGTTTTTTTAATAAACGAATAAAGATGTTAAAGGTGGTACGTAGGTTGTATTTTATTCGAATGATGCCTAGTTGACGATCTGAAAAAATTATTGTTTCTCCGGACATGTTAATTATGACGCAACCGAAAACGAACTGTCATATCGTGCAAAATTTTGTTTCCACGACTACACTAGAGAGCTTATCGTACTGTAGACTACGCTATAATATCGAACGGGTGCTTATCAACGCGATGGCCGATATCGATATTCGGAGAAACGCTGTTTGACTTGTTTTTTTGTTTAGACACACTCTAGCCGTGAATTCTTTACGAATAATATGTAGGAATTAATTCAGGGTGGGCAATAAAATTGCACCACCCCTTTGAGATAAAGTATTTTCTGATGCTTTAAACTACAGCTTTAATTATACAGGCGATTATATTGTACGCGAAATTAGGAGACACATCAGATGTCGTCGTGCAACTAGATTTTCAGCGAGACTGGATTCTAGCCAATTTTTCAGATCGAGTACAAAACTACGAGATTATACAGTTCGTTCATGTTCAAGTTCTGTTGTCGAGCTAGAATGATTAGACTGTGAATTTAATTAAACTAGAATAGCTAAACATTTCGAAGAATGTAGAAATACGTCAGTTTCTCTCACTGTTGTATTTTACATAAAAATCGACGGGCTGTTAGTGATTTGTTTAGAACGTGATAAATGGCAGCGCGTTACGAACAATTGTCCTGAACAATCGCACTTGTCGGCACGATAATATCGCTGATAGAGTGGACATTTCGTTGTTATCAGCATTACGTCAAACGCCTTTATACACGAGGCCCTGAGAGCTTAACAGATCGTTCTACGAATTACTGTATTGAGAACGTCCCAAGGTGGACCTTAACGATAAGAATAAAATCTTGTGGGCTTTATGCACGTCGGGAAAATTTACGGAAACCTTGCAACAATGTGTATTTACCTGTAGCCGTTGATTGTCTTCGAAGATCTGGCAGAAAGTTTCAATATTGTTCTGGCTATTATCGCGAAGTTAATGGTGATCGTCTATCCGATAAAAGTTGCTTGATAATCGGTAACAGTTGATAGTCGAAAGCGATACCGATCAACTTCGTACGACGCACCTCGGACGAATAGTTCTCGTAGGAAAATTACACCGAACTTCGGTAAAAGAATTGTCACCAATATTCACTCAGAGAATATTGAATTCGCAATCTCTTTTACGATCCTTCGTAAACGGTTCCGATAACTGTGACTCGAAATTCCATAAGTGTCTCTGTGATTTTCGAATTGCTCAATGCCAGAGTAAGTATGCAGAGAATAAAAATATCTTTGCTTTGGAATATCATTCTGTTACGCAGTCTTAAGAGCAGATTGAAGATTGTACAAGTAATTTACAGGTTTTATCAGGATAGTACATAGTGCTAGGCAACAAGATCTTTACGGATAATCGACCAACGGCGAGACGTCGTTAAGTACCGCACTATTCGCGATCGATAAGATTTCTGAACGCTTATAAAAGATGATGCGACGGCGAAAGTTATACAGTAGTTGTGACCATCGAAAATACAACAATTCGCGGTTGGGAATTTGCTAAGTGACTAGCTATGAAAGGTGAGTGCGCGAGGTTCATTTCTCGATATTGTGAAAACACGGTTTAACAACGAACGCCTAGGTCCACAAGACGTACCTGTAAAAATTTGTTTTAAAAATTGCTAAATAAACGGAGAAATCGAATTGTAGGACTAATAGTAATTGAATGTATAGTGTGCGGAGTGATGATAGTGCTGAGGCGATGAACATAGAATTGGATGAAATAGTGTTCGTATTCTCTTTAACCCTTTCAAATAATTCCTTCGAATTATTTATTTGATTAGTCCACAGAGAAAATTGTAGTCGAGATTTTACGGTATACAATAATGTGAAATGTAAAAAGTTGGGCTGCAATAGTAATCACGGCTCGAGTGTAACTGATTAAATTTATCTTACACGTTCCAGGATTATACTTACTGGCAGTCTGTGCCACATTGGCATTTCTGTCTGAAGGAAGATACATTGATTGGGAATGCAGACATCAGTGGAACGGCGCACTTATTCGACACGAGTCAGACAACCACAAGTATTACATGTGCAGGCATGGACACAAAAAAGAAATGAGTTGTCCATGGTTTGAGGGGCTCAAACTTTGTTATAATCCCAACTTACAAAAATGTGACTTCAATTGCTATGGACCATCCTCGTCTGAAGATTCTTCAGAAGAACCAACATCATCTGAAGCCACCCCAGAGGAACCAGCATCTTCTGAAGCAACCCCAGA
>CM052330.1:16522365-16747621 GCA_028455615.1 Lasioglossum zephyrum | reverse complement strand
ACGGAGCCCACAAAGACTACGGAGCCCACAAAGGCTACGGAGCCCACCACGGGTACGGAGATTCCAGATCCATGGAATTGTGCCGTCACTGGCAAGCGACCTCACCCAAGGAACTGCAGAATGTACTACGACGATCTCGGAGATCCCGTGTGCTGTCTACAACGCTTAGTCTTCAATCCCAGGTTATGCGTATGCGACATCCCAATCAACGTACCTGACTGTCACCCAACGCCTGCCGACGATGCAGCGTGTTCTCGATAATTGCATCTCTCCCTTGGACGGCTTTTCACTATTTCGTGACAGCTACAACTAAATCCATTCAAAACCTTGCATTTTTCAAGATCAACGTTTCTCCTAAGACTCAATGTAAACAGGAATCACTACTGCTGAGAACCTAGAGTCTCGATGGACCGTTAACAACTCCGAGTGGGACCAAGACGAGTCCATTCCCCGCCGTCCGATGATGCGACTTGTTTTAAGCGATTAGTTATTTGATCTCCTTCTGCGTTTCTTATTCTGTATTCCGCTTGAACGACAATAAAATATGCGAATCGAAATCGTCTGGCACATTGTTTTATTTCCAATCGTAGATCGATCGTCCGACTTGGAAGAGCAATTCGAACGTTTCGCAGCCGGTTTCGAAGAACAGAATTTCTCTAAAAGAATTGTGGAACAATCGTAGGTAGACATTGTGTTAAGTTTGATCTTTAAGCGCAATCTTAGGTCGTCTGCAGTTAAAATCAGGTTCACCCGGTTTATTCCAAGCCGACTGTTTTGGTCTGCGAATTTTTCAAATTGCCTTCGAGGAAGATCAAGGGAACATTCCCGTGGGAGAGAAAGGAGAAGAAGGGGTCTGTACGTCGGGGATGAATACGCGCGTCGCGACCGGAGACCGCGTCGGGCTTTATTGCACGCCATCGTAGTATTTCTCCACTATGTCCAGCATTTGATACGGCCTCGATGCATGTTTCCCATCCTCGGAGCTTTCCATCTCGCGAGGAAAATGACGGCTGGCCAGTCTCCGTTGCTCGAATCTCGGCTGTTCGCGTTGTTGCTGAGAGTCTTGAGTAGCGTCCAGAATCTTCATGGTGTCCCAGTTGCGATCGACTAGAGACCCGGCGGATGAAATCTCTCCCCTTTTGCCATACCTAATCGGTTTCATAGTACACGTTACGAATTGTTATCGGGAGACGCACGAGATTGCTGTGATCGATGCGCCTTTAAAAAACGTATCGAAAATCGCACTTTGGTGCAAGCGCACATTTGCGTTTCGACTTCGCGATCGATCTATGTATTTATAAACATTTATGGCTTCGAAGTAGACTGCGGATCTTTATGGAAAATTATCTGGTAATTATTTACTTTGAGGGTCTTTTCACCGATTTTGATCACCTTGAAATATGTTGACCAGGTCATCATTCTGAACAACTTTTTCCTATACATGTAACCGACGCTCGGTTTTAGTTTTCGAGATATTCGCAAAAAAACTATTACTCATATACTGTATTGAATTTCTCGTATTCCTGCACGCTCCGTGGCAACGTAAGCCCGTTCCGGAGCATTATGGGGTACTTGGCCGATCTAGCTGGCCAAAAGTCGATTTTGTCAAACTCATCCCAGGTAAAAATGAGTTGTTACCTGAAAAAGTTAAATAGTGGAGGGTCAATAAATCGTCGGTTTCTTCCCGGTTTGGCATTTCCGTACGGAGGTGTAATCACTTGAAGTTTAATCATTTAGTACAGTGCTTGTACCTTTCGCCGTGTCGTCCACATTAGCAACGTTCGAAGTGAAATATTTTTTGTCACGGAAGCTATTTTAAGAAAACCGATGATGGACAGTGTTGTAGCAGGTAAGTGTGTGTATTTCACAAAATTGCACAATCAGATGTGTATTTAAATAATTAAAATTATAATAACTTTCCTATAAAATCGGGAAGTTAATAACGGTTACTGAAAAAAGTTAATTTGAAGGCAATTTTAATCTCGAAGTTCATACATTTGGAAGGAATTAGTTGTGCTTCCGGGTCCGTCCCGGTAATGTTTGTTTTACCACTGTAAAGTGGAAGGTATCAGCTTTATTTTCGCCTAAAAGGAAGTTGCAGAAGATTGCAGATGCACAAGTTATCATTACGTCTAATTTTTTCCACAAAAATGAAATTGCAAGCGAATTATTATTTATTATTATTATTTAGTTGTATTATTGGTTATTATTACATATTATATTTGTTGTTATTTTTATTGTTTATATTGTAGTAATTCGCGCGTATTGTTAAATTAGTTAAAAATAATATTTTCAATAAAAATGATTAATTTTTATTTGTTTATAATTATTTTTTTTAAGAAAAAATACTATAAATAAGTTAGTAGGTACATTTTAAACACGTTAAGCAGAAAAAATAATTTTGGCCAGCTAGATCGGCCAAGTACCCCATAGTGCGGCGCGGCGTTTCTTTACATTTTGCTTCTAAGCTCGCTGTGGAGATGAGAGAGAAAACAGGGTGATTAGGTTAGGTTAGGTTAGGTTTGATTTGAAATTGTGACAAAAATTATGCGATCAGAATGAGTGCAGAAATACGAAAAATTCAATACAGTCTTTGTTGAGGGGTTACGTGTAAATAATTATATCATACGCGGACGGTGGAAGAAATATATTTTAATGTAGGAAGACCAAGTCGGAGGTGTCTACAAGACGGGCGCACGATTAGAACTAAACCCCTAAACGCGAAGGCGGCGGTATGTACCTTCATACCTGAAGGGAGGACCACATGTTATAAAATTAAGGGGACCTAGGAATTTCCCAATATACCTACATGTTGAGTTTTCGCATAGTAAAGTAAAATGCTAGATGTTTTATCTTAACAGTATTAACAATAGTTTTTTACGAATATCTTGAAAACTAAAACCGAGCGGCGGTAACATGTATAGGAAAAAGTTGTTCAAAATGATGAGCTGGACAACATATTTCGAGGTCATCGAAATCGATGAGGAGGCCCTCAAAGTCAATTGCAGGACGTTAGTTTTCTTGCTTCTTTACCTGGCTTTCCCGTTCAGCGTGTATCGATCTGTGAAGTGGTCCAGATACTTCCGCATTTCATCCCAATTAGTGACTTCCACTCTCCTGGTTGGTTCTGGATTAGGTTCGCAGTGAATCATTATTGTCTGCAGAACGACGACGGCGGCCAAAAGGTAGACCGCGTTCTGACATGATCTCATTTTCTGCATCGAGATATATTCTCTGCAAAGTGTGCACATTCGTGAACGAGATATCGTGAACGATAGAAATCGCGTAGAGTTTGGGTAAAAGCATTTGACATTTTTCTCGGAACAATTTTTCGGAAACCGCCCACGAAATTAGGAGAAGAGTTCGCAGTCTAGTTTTAATGTGAACGTTCCGACTCGATAATCGCCAGAGCAAAAGTTGCCTAAATGCGACGATGTTCCTCGAACGTGGAGAGACCGAATTTTATGGAGCACGTCTCGATTCAGCGTGTTTATGGTTCGTTCACGTTTTCATAAAGTCGGGAAACACATCGAGTCGACCTTCCCTCTCGTTTTATAGCGGCCGGTGGTCTAAAAGAATACACGATGTTAGGCGAAAACTACCGCATAAAAGGCACTCCCGCGAGCACGATAATCCCGTGACAAAGCCGCGCGAATTAGAGGACGAATGTTCCCGCAGGACACGCCGGTGCTGGAACGCGTTCTGGCCTCCTCGAGGATGAATTGCCCTTTGTCCGTGAAAATTTCGGTCCTCTGTTCGATCACAAGAAATTCTAAATTGAAAGAATTATTTTAAGAAAATAATTCCTCTAGGACACGGCGTATGTCCGAACTATACATATACCCCTTGGCGGGTCAATCGATTCTTTCTCAAACATTTTTATAAATCACAATTCTTCTCCCCGAAGACTGTCACAGAAATCCGCATAGGGTAACTGCACCAGTGAATGAACATTTAAGAAATTGTTCAGGAAGATATTTTATTTAAAAAAAAAATGTGAATTAAAGGAACCTCATATATGCCAAATGGCTCCCTATACTTAATTTATCAAAAATAAATGAACATAAATACAATTAAATTATTATTATTTTTCTTTATTAAACGTTAAATAAAAAATATAAAACATACCAGTCAATGAACATTACATTCTAGTAATTACTGGTAATATTATTATTATTAATATTTATTAATAATAATTATTGGCCCAAGAGTCACTATCGCTAGTATGCCGTACGGCTTAAAATTTGTTGAAATATACAAAAGCGTTCATTTACTGGTGCCCGTTTATACACTGATGCAGTTACCCTACGAAATTGAAGTTAATGAAGCACAATTAAGTTAATTAAAGCATAACGTCGCGATAGTTTTTAGTCTAGACTGCGAATTTTACGCGTTTATTTAAAGAATCGATGGTACACAATCCTGTGGGGACGTCCGAAGGATTGAATAATGTTTGTATATTATTCTTGACTAATTAAAACGATTGATAACGGAAGTGCACTTGGAAAGATGATAATTTTTAAAAGAAGTATTTTGAAATCGACAATCACTGTTTAACAATTACGTTGATCACAGGAATCCACAGCACAAATTTTCAGTACATGTACAACGCGGATAGATGATTTGCTTTCGGAACACCTACTCACCGGTGGATCGGGCACGTCGATTCGAGGTTTTGCGAAGGTTTGCGAGACTGTTCGTATTCGAGAACACCTTTTCTCTATGCAGACGGACGATTTCGAAGTTCGGATCGGCCGCTCGTGCTACCGACAGGAGTATATATACCTGAGAACGCACCCTCCGACGCATCCCCTCGGTTGCAACCCATCTATCGCGCAGCCAATCCACGAGGTCCTACCCCACCAGCACAACCTTCGGCAGTGTCCGGTCGTGGATCTTTTTCCTTTCGATCAAAAGTCGCGTTTCGACTTCGAAATTCAACGCGCGAAATTAATATGCGCTGCCCTACTCTGCCTCCAAAAAGAACACGCTAATCTCTATCGTCAACAATGACAGTTGTTCGATCGAGTTTCACAATACCGAGATTCACTTCTTCGAGACGAAGAATATTTTTAAATTTTAGTAACTATAAATAGAAGCGTGGAGCGCTAAACTATATTAACGCAATCTTCGTGGGCGCTCCACGCTTTTATTTGTAGTCACTAATATCTAAAAATATTATTTTTATTTGAATCTTTGCAAAATTTTCAAATGTAACTACGCAGGATTATATGATAATACCTATCGATTGTACCAGTATTATTTCGTTTTTTCTTTGTCTTTGTGTGCATGCTCCTTCTTCCTTATTAGGTAAGTAGTCTTTCTCTTTATTTTTTCTTTTCTTTGTAAATACTTATGTAAAAAGGGCTTCTGTCCGTCTATAATAAATAATAATAATAATAATAATAATTTTCTCCTTTTTAGTGTATTCTGATATAAGCGTGGTTTTTAAAAAGTATTTTTATATATTTTTTCATTTTTCGTATTTAGTAAAGCCCGGGTTCGATTCCCGCTGTGATACTCTGCTGAGATTTTTTTATCTCCTAAACGCACAGGAATTTAAAAAATTTCTTTTTGAATATTGCATTGCAGTTCTGAGGTATGTTGAAAATTTCAAGTCTCTAGTTCATCGGGAAGTGGTTTAAAATTCGATTTCAAGATTTGACGCGTACAACAACAACTCGGCAAGTATTATATAATATAAGCGTGGTAATAATAAAAACGAATCGCGCGAAGGACCCTCGTATTTGCTCGCCAATCATTTTAACGATCAAACGACAAACGGATAAAAACGTTTCTCAGCGAGACGCGGTCCGCTTTCATCCCAGACATGACGATACGCGTTGCAAGACGTACAAGTCGGATCAGTGTCACTCCGCTCGAGAAGATCAAGAATTTCTTCTTTGATCGGTCTAAGAAAACTCCGATGAAAATCCTGTGCGAATCGACGTCCCGCTAATGTCTCGATCAATTTCCTATTCATCCCCGAATACACGGCTGGAGAAATCTGCGAGGGTGAAATCTCCGTGCGTGGCTTTCCCTCGAGCCACTTTATATTTAAAATAAAACGAGTCCCACCCACCGATTACTTCCGTTCCCGTTGCATCAGCGGATGTAGGTCGAACAGGACATCCACGCGCCCTATACGAAACAAATAACCGAGCTGTACGTCCGGCAATTTTAAGATCGTTAAGCCCCGGAGGACTTCGTGAAACTTAGGATTGCCCGATAACGGCGACGATGTAATCTCTTCGTCTTCTTGGGCACGTGGCCAGCGAAAGTCGTGACGGACATAACGATGAAATCGCGGAACAAGTTGGGACCAGGATCGGGTCTCTAAATTATTAGGAGGGAATTATGTGTACAGAGTGGTTCATCTAAATATCTCCATTATTCTTCGTGACATAAGAAATGCTTCTAATGCAATGGTATTGCAATGTGAATGCATTGCAATTGTGTTCAAAATGAACATAAATGAACTAAAAGATCGATAGATTGTTATGATCTTTCGATGGAAGTCAGAGTTCACCTAAAGGTATTACTATTAACTCTTCACTGCATGATTTTTTTTAATTGGCATGAAAAATTGGTAATTATTTACATTTTCATTATTATTATTTAAATTTTTGTGTTTCTTTTAATGGAAGAATATTTTAAAAAATTCAAACATTTTTAGGAAAATAAACATTGTGAGAAAACACATTGTTAGTTTACTATATAGCAGATTTGTTAACTGTATCGGATATGATACAATATGCAGTGAAGGGTTAATATCTCAGAATGCGTTTTAATATCAACTAGAATATGCAAGGATAAAATATATCGACCACCTTGAAACCTCCGAAGAAAAAACAATAATCTCTACGCGAAGAACGAAATTACTTTTTGAACGACCTTATTGAAACTAAAGAATCGCCAGAAATTAGTATAAGCACGTTCGGGCTTGTTCGTGATTAAATATAAAATTTGCAAGGATCCGTTTGTCGCGGCGCGATATTCGCCCCGTAATAACGAATTCCGTAAAAGCCCGCTGATTGCGAAATGAAATATCTAAAGGCGGAATGAAATGTTGGAAACGATAATCCAATGTGTAACGCGTTTGCCAGTGGATCATCGACGCGCGCTGGCCATCTGTTTGCGAGTAATGACCAGAAAAATGGCGCCGCTTTGCGTCAGAATGTATAAACTGGTTAAAAGGCTGGGCTGAAAATAATTTATCGCGCGCAATCCATCCGGCTATTAAATTATAAAGATACCGGTTCTCGTTCGATCACGAATAGACCGATACAATAAATATCGGGAGAGCTGTATTTTTAAGGGGCAGAATTTGTCCGCGTTTCTCGTTTAGCGGTCGAACCGTTTCACACCTTCTCCCCGACGACGTTCCGTTCGTTCATCGGACAAATTGGATTTTCCGATAAAGCTATGACACGCATGCGATTCGAGCGGCGCGGCGCCGCGGCGTCGTTTTCCGCCGTGCGTTCAGCCTGTTGTTAATGTGCGTGTTAATAGAACGGAAAACCATCGGCAAACAATCCTGACGATATTCTCCCGCGACCAAAAATTAAATGTCACTCAGACAACTATCTCCGTTTCGCCGGAGCGAGCATATGCTCGCATCATGCTGGGTCTTAACGAGATTTCCCGTAATCGAGAGGCAGGCTCCGCGACACACAAGTGTTCAGGAATGATTAAATGATAATAGTACACCATATTTGTAGTGGCAGGCAGCTGCACGATTCAGTATTAAACTACAATCCGTTTATTTTAATATTCTCGTTGCACTCTGACATTCTCTAACTTAATATACATTTGAATTTCATCGCTTCTTTCCCCCTTTTTACAGGCAAGAGAGTTGGTCAAAACCGAACAATTTCCGGTGGTGATTCAACGAAACGTAAATTGCTTATGCATAGATAAATGTAGCTATGATTATTTAAGTAGGATTTACGTTATCGCTTTCGAGCGATTCCTCGGTTCTGCATTGGTCATCGGGCGCTATCGCACTGCTGATTTACAAGGCATGGCGAAATCGTGGACTAAGCCGGTTCATCCTGCGGATTATTCGTTGATAGATCAGGATCTCAATCTAGTCGCCGTATGGCCTCGATAACGAACGAATCCATGAGCGAAGGCAGTAGCTACGAGGGGAGCAGTGAATTGCAACTATATGGGGGCCCATGATGGTCGGTAGCTGCGCCAATTTGCGAAGGGGGCTGGGAGGGGTAAAAAAAGAAAGGGTGAGAATAATAATATCATAGCTGGTACGTGTTTCCTTCGGGCATCCGGCGACCTGCGACGACACAACCAGGTCGAAGTGGGGACTGGTGGCAGAGTCGACAGAAAGAGAAGCGAAGAGCCTCGGCTAAAACAACGGAGAGGAAGATAGACGGAGAAGGAGGGGGCTTTAGAAGAGTGACCGAACAGGCCCCTCGCGAAGCCGAAGAGGTGGAGGAAGAGGCCGCGAGCCGAGGAAACGTGGCGTCGTGGCTCTCGGCGTGCGACAAGGACGACCGTCCCGTCTAGAAGGAGAGGTTCAACGGAGGAGAACGGTCATTGCCACCACCTCACCTCGAGCCGGTGCTAAAGTCCCCGACACGAGGCTGTATCCTCGACCCTGGCATGGTCTACCATGCGGAATTGTCCTGTAGTTTAGCCTGGGCTAGGTGGTGGGGCCTGCTTCACGAACAGCCGATGCGCCGCGACAGGATTCGTGCACGCGGAGCGCACCCGAGAGCACCTGGATCGGTGATCCAGAAGTCGTGAACCGCGCCAGGATCACCGGCAAACCAGTTCGATCGGTACGAGCTTCGCGTTCGTACCGCCCCGTGGACTAGTCGAGGAATCGAGAGCTCGTACCGCCCGTGGACCATCCGCCCCTTGTCCACAATTTCTTTCTTTTTTTTCCCGCGTGTCAACTACCCTAAATCGTGAATCTGGATCACGGACCACCAGCCGCGTTCCCTGTGATTCTCGATCCACGGATTAATATCGCAACCTGTCGTCTTCAGTCGGTCTTCTTCTTCTTGAAGAACGGGCTGATCTACAAACCCGGCTCCACAGGGATGACGCCGTCTGCACTCTGACCACCAAGTCTTGATCGTTAAGCTCGCCGGTATCAACCAAGGTAAGGTTATGACCACGTCTCAAGGACTTCGATCAGCGTCCTTCGGATCGCAAGACGTTTATCTGCACCGAGCATTCACTGCATTCGGAATTGATCCCATGTAATTGGAATGAAAGGATGCGGTCAGGTTCGCAACGACCGCCAGGGGAATTGGTTTTGTTTCTGTCAGAGGGTTTCGAGGTATCTCGGGGAGCATTGCGATTTTGTTGGCCGCAAGATGGCTGCGATATTTACGGTACTTGTTAACGACTGTCCACAGTTCGGCGTGTTTTTGTAGGAATTCGCGTGACCCACTTGTCGCACGGTCGACTGTGTGACAGGTTTGAAGTAGATTCTTGATTTGGCAGTTTTGCAGAATGCTGACATTTTCATAGAAAGAGATGTAGTTATTATAATGTTACAATTTAAGCTCGACCGAATAAACAGGCCAATGATGTTGTTTTCGGTTGTCGAATAAGTTTCGGGCAGGCTTTGGGATGTTTTTAGCGCGATTGTCTTGTTACTAGACTGCGGATTTTTGTGCAAAATAAAAATTGTAATAGTAGATTGGGAAATGAGTGGAACAAGTATAAAACTGTGAAGGTATTAGAAGAAATCAAGCTTATTGTTATACTGTGCTCGACTTTTCAAGCCGATTAAGAAACGTAGATAATTTTTATTTTGCATAAAGCTCCGCAAGGTGTATGTATCACGATAAAAATTGTAATAGTAGATTCTGAAATGAATGGAACAAACACAAAACTGTGGAGATATTAGAAGAAATCAAGATTATTGTTATACTGTGCTCGACTTTTCAAGCCGATTAAGAAACGTAGACAATTTTTATTCTGCATAAAGCTCCGCAAGGTGTACGTATCACGATCGTCTAAGAGTTCTCGGGGTGATTGAACCTGAGTAGAATTTGAATGGTTCCTTCGTCGATTAATTGCGACATCGATTAGTGCCACGAGCGAGACGAACGAACGTCGCGTCGTTTCGACGAGGACGAGGTAATCGTGCCCGTTGCCAACGATTCACCCATGTGAACCGTATGTCGTTCACGAATAGCGGTACCTGCTCGTTCCTTTAAGCGGAATTCAAACTTTCACGAGCGCCGCTGGCGGATTTAGCATGAGCGTCATTCTACCGATGACATCGCCTCGTTTCGTATGTGATACACGAACGAAGAAAACAGATCGGCCGAACGTGTGCCAAGGGACGACACCTTTCCCACCTCGGTACAATTTCAGAAAAAAATGATTTAAAACGTCGCTTCTAACGTCAAGAAAACTCAAGCTGTCCAATTTTTAAACAGTTACTCGTTTTTAAAAGTTGTACGAAGTTGTTCCAAAACAAAATCGAATTTCTAAAGCATCGGAATTGGATGGTACAAAGAATCGCAGCGAAGTTGAATACGGGGATTCATTTCTTGGATGATCGATCAACGTCGCTTCTAACGTCAAGAAAACCCAAGCTTTCCAATTTTTAAACAGTTACTCGTTTGTAAAAGTTTTACATAGCTGTTCCAAAACAAAATCGAATTTCTTAAGCATCGGAATTGCATATTACAAAGAATCACAGCGAAGTTGAATACGGGAATTCATTTCTTGGATGGTCGATCAACGACATCAACGTTCTTCGAAAAATTGGACGATCTAACCCGTCGAGGTCGACAACGATCGGTTTCACGGGGCAACGTTACTCTAGCGGGTGTGTTTCGGGTTACGGCGGTCTTGATCCGACGATTAAACCGTGGAATGAATTTATTTACGAGTCGTTGCTCGTAATGAGTTCCGGCGCGCGTCCCCTCGTCCCGAAACGAGCGTTTTATTTCACTGTACCGTATACTATGTATGTATATCTACGCCCGCCACAACCCACATGTGCGCCTCGTATTAGATACGCGCTCACAAATGAAAGTGGCCTGGTACCGTTACGACTTACGCGCAACGCTACAACAAAAGCTTTTTACGCCGGTGTACGCGCGTACGCTACTTACTCGTCTTTTGTCTTCCACGTTCGCCTAATTCGGAGATTCCATCGATCGGCTGACTATCCCTCGGAGACGCTGAAAGCTTCGACGACAAAGTCTGTTCTCACAAATTTTTCATATTTCTTCTCAATGGTTCAATTTTCGAATGTCGCCAACAACTAAATCACTCTGTAGTAATATTATAAGACAGCCAACCGGGGAAACAAGTTTCCACGACGGTGTTGCTCAACTCTTTCCATAAACCTTCTTACACTCTTGTGAAATTTATGCGGGAAAAGTTTGTCGAACGTTCGAGAGTTTCCGTGGTAAAATATGATTTGAATTTAACAAGCATCGCATTAAGGATCCAGCCGCTGCAAATTCTTTAGCCCACTAAATTCGTAGCGTTATTTTTAATATAATAAATGAGAATGATTTTATCGGCGCAAAGGTTCGATCAAATTCTACAAACAATAGCTAATTTGTAAGATTACCCAAACGTTTAGATTCTGATTTGAATGATTTGGATCAAGACCACGTTTGCTATTAAATATGTTTGATAATAGAGGAAAAGACGGTGGTGTTTCGTCCTGTTGTTTTTAATGTAACAAAGTCATCAAGGAATGAAATCAGTTTTTATTTTCTTCCTGCTTCCTACGATCGATGCAGAATATTTTTATCTTGCGTAAAGATCCGCGGTTTGCTCATCAATTTCGACAAGAGAACGTGGAAAAATAACTGGGTACTTTGTTAATTCCATCGGTCGTTTGCCACTGTGTCGATTCGAGGGGCAGATTCAGTTAGTGAGGGTTAAGAAAGTTGATCCATGGAGGATCTAGACGGAAAAGGATGTCTGTAGGACGTCCAGGAAAAAGAAGCACGGGCGAGAAAGGATGCAGAACCGTTCGCAAGACTGATGTCCCGCAATCAAGGATAATAATCTCGCAGGAAGGAGCAGTTTTCGAAATGAAGGGTTCGATGGAAAGGAGACGATAAATCTCGGGCACCGATACATTGACAAATCGCGGTTGGCTAGCGCCACCAAATCGAGAAGCTAACTGTCGCCTAACTCGCTAACTAATCAGAAGCAGGAAACCAGTAACCTGACCATCGACAAGACAGCAAAGCGGCCTGGCTCGCGTCGACATTCGTTGCTTCATCCACCCGAATTCCTGCCTCTGGGTAACTGTAACGGTTTTTATCGCTTCCTCAAAGAGGAGGAGCGAGTGCACACTGGATGAGATCATTGCGTTTCTTCGGACAGGCATGAAAGAAAACTGGAATTACGCGGGCTGAATTTCATGCCGGAAGCCGTCGTAATTTCCCCCCTCTTTCTGTCTCTCGGCTTCTCCCCCCGTTTTCAATTACGCAGTTTAACGCGTAATCAATGTAATGATATCATCCCGATCGTGACTTATTCCCCACGCTCCGAGGAAATCACGTTTGTTCAACGATCCGAGAGCCGTGGAACGATTTTTCCTGCCAAGTACCCACGATTTTTATCGTCCAAACGTTTCCAGCTCTTCTTCCTTTATCAACAAAGTCGGATAGGCAATGTTAATTCACCGCAGATCGTCTCGCGAAGTCCGCGATAAGGAGAATTCATTTCGCGATAAGGGAGCAACGTCGTTAATTTGCTCGCGCCGCCCGAGAACACCTGCTTCGAAGTTTTACACAGGCTTAGGTGGTCGATATGTGCGCTGGAAAATTGTAAAGGGCATCGCCGAAGTCGACTTTCTCGCATTTCAATCTTCCAAGGTGTTTTCCACGCGAGCCGTGCTCTTTTCGAATTATTTTTACATCGCTTTTCGCGAAACCTCGACAGTGGATTTTCCTTCCTCGCTGCGAAAACGAACGTTTACATAAGCCAGCGAGGACTTCCCACCGTTTTATGACGTTTTTCATGTACCAGAACAATCGGGGGACCATAAAGAGTCAAGTTGGACTCGAGCTTCCTCTCATTCTTCGGTGGAAATGGTAATTTACAGACATTTTTCCTGTTCAAGATTTGTTAGGAAGCAATTAGGAATTTCCCGCAAGAGTAGTTCGAGGATGCACTGCGTCGATCGGTGATCGAAGAAAATGATGGAAGGAGGCCGCGTTCCATCGGATCCGACGATCCGACTCGACAGGATGTAACGTTACCGCCGAATTCTTGCGGCTGGAGCAGAAGTTGTGTTGAATTACAATTGAATTACTTGACGAATTCTATAAAGTAATTCGATTGTATTGTATTCAATCAAATTATAAGATTAATTCAATTAAATTGAAGATACTGATTGAAAGTTTATCCCGAATTCGCTGTTACCTCCGTTCTTTTCGGGGACGCATAAATGCAAAACATGTTCACGTGTTTGTGCTGTGATAAAAATGATGCAGAGGGAATATGCTAATTCGGGAGACATTTTAAGTATGATGGATGACGAGGTGATACCGGGTCCACCGGAGAAAGTCGACTAGGAAACGGATACGAGGAAAGTGGCCACGGGTTTTCGACGGAAAATAGAGGAGACAGCGTCCGATTGTGTCGAGACGAACAATCGTTTCGCCTTGGAGCACTGATTTCTGCATCTTGTCGCCGCTTTCGCGCAACACTCCGTGTCTACCGTTGAAAACGAACGTCCGTTCTCATCGGGGTCGTTCACATGAACCTTTTCTCCCGACAAGAGAAGCTTCTCTCTTCGTGACGAACAACGTTCCCCGTCCACCTCTCCATTGTTCTCTCTCGTCGAATGTCGGGAAGGATCACTTTCCTCGTGTTTTTCCAACAACATAATAATCGATCAACGGGACCGATCGTACTGATCGATGCACGTCCATCGGTGATCCAGATAAACCGCTTGCGGGTACAAAGACTGAGCACGTTCATTGATCTGCCGTGCGCTTGCGGGACTTTATTGGAAGCTTTATGGAGCGATTTTTAGTTGGTCAAATAATTGCTTACACATTTTTCCGTTTTATGATTGCACAGATTCTTAAAAAATTTCTATTGGAAATGGTTATCACCTCTTCAAACGTCCAAGTAGCTTCTGGTAGAAAATTTTCAACCCTTAGATCGTGGGTGGACGAAAATAAAATTGTTTCACGCTATAATGATCTGCGACGAGGAAGAATATTGGGTTAGAATGAGAGATGGGTCTAAGATTGATGTTTTCTGTTTTCAGATGTGGGACCGACAGGGACAACTGTGGGCCATCACCCTTTTAGGCAACGTGCTGATGAACACCGTGATTGCCACTCCGATCTACGTTCCCCAATTTATCCCAGGAAGTAAGTCCCTCCATATATTTTTTCCAACGACAGCCTGCACAGCGAACACGCGATCTAGATCAGCAAGTAACCATTAAGTGTCACGAAGAGGATAGACAGGAACAGCTGGAGGGTCGTAAAATCGTTCCGATTTCTTTGGGTCGCCTACATTCACTCTGAACTAGATTTATATACTGTTGAAACGTGAAATTTAGATTCGCGAAGGATCTATAATCCACTTCGAAATTCTTCAGACAGTTTCAATATTCGTAGAAACTTACTCGGAGTGACTCAATCTCTTTAAAAAGTTGAAACTCGTGTGTTTGGGATCTCCTTTGAGCCTCGTTCTATCGGTGCCCCGAAATTCAAGGTTTCTTTTCCGCGTTCTCGGATTTCCCCCGGGTGTCAGCTGAGTAACGGATCGGTACGCAAATACATGGGCGTGTTGACTGGAGAATAGTGTGGGTTAGTTCGTCAGGTATCGGCCATGCTTACCTGACCACGGGAGCGGTTTACCTGTCCGCAGGACGGCATTGAACCTACCTTGGATTCGAGCTCGAACGGAACGTGGGCGGACTGGTCAGTTTTCTATATAAGTGGGTCAGCCCCGGTCATCGTCACGCGCTTCTACGACTTACACTGATTTTTTCGATCGTCGTCATACTTCGCGGCATTCCTCTCGATCGTCCAGTTGACGATCTCCACTCGATCGAGATCACTGAACGCTCGAGACGCCACAAGATTCCTTGGTTCTATTCACCTGGAGTCTAGATCAAACACTTTTTCTACCTTCTTACGTTCATCGGTAGATAACTAAATTGATGTTTTCAGCGCAAAGATTCGATCCTATGTTACTAAGCAATGTTGCAAATAAGTCTAACTTTTTTTAACGTTTCGTGAAATCTTATGAATTTATGAATCTTTCTAACTGACAAAATCGTTAAACGGCCTTTATTATATCATAAGCATATTGAATGCTAATTAATAAACTACTACAAGTTTATATTGTACCTGAACAGTGTTCATTTATTGATTGCAAGGTTTTATTCGATTCAAATTAACCGCCAAATATCGATCAGCCAATGGGTCGATCGATGCTATCTGATTCATTCTATCCAAACCAAGACTTTATCGTTTTCAGACCAGAACGTTTGTCACATTTCACCTCACTCTGTATTATGCCGGCATGTAGCCAGCACGTTGTTTATAATACTAACTCTTAAATAATTTTTCACTTAGCAAGTAAGTTTGCTCTATAGAACCGTTGGTTTTCGTTTTTCTTTCCTTCTTCTTTTCGTTTTTTAACACGAAAGTTAATTGGTATTATATAATTTACAGCGGTTTAACCTTTACAGGCGCAATTATATATTTCTTGGTGATGGTCTTAAACTAGACCGAAACGGGTTGAAAAAGGTTATAGTTATTTGCAAAATTGCTTAGTTAGTAACATAAGATCGAATCTTACAAGCATGTATTGGAACACCAATTTACAATAGTGAGAATTGATCTCTGAAAGATCCTACAATTGTAGACTGACATAAAATTACAACGAACTGATGAATAAGGCTCTACGAATTGAATTGAGAGCACTCGGGTGTTGAAAATATAAAGATGGATTCAGTTATGGCGCCTACTTCGAAAGATTAAATAGGCGCAAAGATGCAATGCACCACAGGTTGACCGTCCCTGATCTAGATCGTATTATCACAGAAGAACATTGAAGAGGTTGTTGGAAAATTGAACGAACTTGTCAATTCATGCTTCTAAATTCTACTGTCCTAGAATAATTCTTTATCACGATGATTTACGCCGTGGATCGATCATCGATTGTTCAATTCGTTCTCGATCACCTTGGGACACTTTCTTATCGTCGTTTCAGTGAAATCCTCTGGATACGTAGACGCGTGGGCGTGCGATGAGTCCCGGTATGGCCAACACAGAAATTCCGACAAGCGCGTAATGGGAATCGGCAACTTTCTTCCGTGACTATGACGCATGCGACACTTCCGCTAGCACACATTCACCTGGACGAGAAGGATCGACGACCGGGACACACGCGTAGATTGTTTCGGACGAGGGCAGACTGACCGACTGACCCGAAACCAAGGGCGCCGATCCCCTCTTTCCGTTTGTGTATCATTTCACGGTCGATTTTCACTCGCCACGGCCGTCAACCTCGGCCGATACGAAGAAAGTAAAGATCACACCTGCGAAAAATTGCTTACCGCCGTCGTCAATAGTCCGTGGATCCTGCACAACCTGCGGATCCATAGCAATTCTCGTTCACCCAATTCTTCTCCTCGAAAATCAGTTCACTTTGCTACGATATCGTTTTTACCCCCAACGCAACAGCAATATCGTTCAGGGAAAATTGATTCAGTTCTCTACAATATTATTTTCATAATTACACTCCGCGTCTTTATACAATTATCGCTTCTAAATACTTTCAAAAAATGCTGGGATATAAAATACGACAGAATTTAGTACGATTTTAATTTATTCCAGATCTAATAAAAGCTACTACCACGGAAAATAAGATTTTATTTGATTCGAGGTCCTTAAAATACGACTAGAAAAATTGCATAACATCCACAGACTATTGATAAGATCTCAAGCAAATATCTCAGAGGGTAGAAATGATGTTACAAGGGTTGCCAGCAGACTATAGTGTTTAAAGTGCGTGCCATAAATTACGCGGCTGTATCTCAGGCAGATAAATGATCTTCCCGAGTTCATCAGGGTCTAGGATGTTCGGTGAACGACAACTGCAACGAAAGGTACGATCTTGATAGCGTATCATTAACATCTGACCGCGCGGGGAGCGTCATTAACGCGTTCGATGGAGTTGACCGAACGCACAGGTGTGCATGATCCAGGCGAAGGTAGCTCGGGTCAGGTATGTCGGTTGAATCGCCTCGGCTGAGAGGAACCTTGGAATGCGAGGGTTTTAAGTCCTCCGGAGATAGAAAAAGACCGCGACGAGGAGGAAGAAGAAGAAAGAGACGACGTTGCGAGGCGTCTTAGAGGGAAACGTTACATTAGGCTATGACTGTGACCCACTTTTCGCTGAGGCAACTAGCTCATACATCGAAACGTAACGGTACCGGGATGCTTCGGCTTGGCTGACATCAATTCGTTCCTCGATAACGCCCCGCTACGTACATTATTTGCGGCCCCTAATCGGCCGAATTAATCGATGATCGCGCCGGTTACATGTAATACATGTTTCGAAATCCTCGAATCATATGAAATTGTAACTTAATCAATCTCTTAGCTGTGGTAGCATATTTTTGTCGAAATGTAGGAGAGTCTATAATTGTTTAAAATATAACTCTTTAAAATATCTTCGAAGGAAAGTAACAACTCAGAATCAAAGTAACAAATTCGGGTAAAACGGGTCGACCGGCGATGTTCGATTCACGGCTCATTTCTCGCTCGTTATTTTACGTAGAAACGCATAACTGTACCTGTGGGGCATATGAATCATTGCCGAAGCAACAGCCTCTCTCGCCATTCCGTTATCCGTCTTTGATATACCCGCGTTTTTTTCCATGCCTCGTGTCCCCCTTCCGAGCACAATCGAATTCTGTTCGCCTTCTCGATATCTAATCGATCTTATCACGAGCGACACTACTCGCACATTATCTTCCGACGATCGTTCTATAATTTCTGAATGCCCAAATGACTGCTAAATATTCACTGAAATATAATGAGACAATTTTAGAAACGAATGTTCTCTCGTAATTCTGTAATTTAATTGGACGAATTATTCGACTGATTGAAACTGAACCGGATAATTCAACTTAATTCTCGTACCTTTACATTTCCGCGATCTAATTACAAGAAGGTAGCCATTATGTAATGGTCGTGCACGATATTGTTATGTCATTAGTTGAAATATAGAAAGTATTTCTCACGGAAATTGAATAACTAGAAATATAATTAGAAACCAGGAACACGTTCGCGCGGAGATGAGGGACTCCCGCAGGTACCTACTCTCTGTGCAATTATTAATCGACTGTACCCTCTATTATGCTATTCACAGGGACGATTAAGAGGAATTAGAGGAATGTCTCTCAGGCGTCGTTAGCACGCGAAGATCGAGGAACGTTGATCCCTTCGATCGTTTTTCAGAGATGCGTTCGAGATGACGTTCCGATTCCTTTCCTCCTTGCACATGTTTGCTAGTCATGATTTCGCACTTTCCTCGGCAAGCTAGTTAGCTTTTTAAACACGTAATGCGTGATGCAACAGGGGATCAATTTTCCATCAAAGAAAATGGCATCACGTTATACTATTACAATACTCTCGTACTAATTTTTATTTATTTATTTATCGATGCCGTAAACCATGTTTGGTTTATTTTAATAATGAATGGACTGCTGCTCTTTGTGCAAAACAAAAAATGTTTGCACTGATTGCAGGACATAGGAGTCATGTAAAAATTGTATTCCTGTTATAATTATTTCATTAAGCTGAAACGAACACATCGATATAGTTAAATATTTTTTACGTGTCCACATAAATGCATAAAATCCGCAGTCTAATAATGAAGTATAGATATATCGTAAAATTCTAATAATTTATTTATATAGATATATCGTCATGCAAAGTCGTACTCATTTTTCAAAATCCATGAAATCGCAGTCCAGTCAGAATAAAAGGAACAATTACGTCCTGTACATCTCGGCGAAGCAATTCGACGACGCGCTCGTTCGTAGTTATGAAAGATTGACTGTTTTTCTGTGTCAGGTACCGGGAGGAACATCAGGAACCTGCCGTGCGTGTCACGGCGAACCGGCGAGACCGGCGTGTGCATGTTCGCGTTCACATGCGCGAAGGCGAACGGCACGCATCTCGGCACCTGCATCGACCGATTCTACTTCGGCAGCTGTTGCAAGATCGACGAGGAGCCGGACTTATTCCCGCAGGACAACGTCATCGACGATGGATCCCCGTCGAGGCCGTTCGTCACGACAGCCGGGCCCATCGAGAGCAACGACATACCCGTGTACTTCTCAAGGCCGAAGCCGATCGCGGACAAGAAACCGCCTGGAACGATGCTGGTCGAGGTATATGCCGATTTTCTGTTACCCATTTACACCCCCTTTCCGCCTAATCACAAAGTTTTCCCACCATGCGATAGATCGGTAAAGCCATTTTTCGTAAAGGTCCACCTCTGTAAAAAGTTTGACAAATTTCTCACGGAAACGAAACCACCGCAGAATCGAAACTCGAAACCTCCTTTTTGCAACGAGATCTTAAAAATCAACGTCCGATTTTTCCCGACTGTTTTACGGGACGAAAACACGAGACAAGTTCTTGAAATTTCCGTCTAAGCGACAGCTCTCCCCGGAAACGAGTGCCTCGCGGTTTTTATCGGACCGTAAAGAATCGTGATTGTTCGTTTTTGCTGTTGAAGGGGACGACGAGCAGTTACGCGGTCCAAACCACTTTTGCTCCCACGACGATATCAAGGGAAACGACGAAGCATACGCCGAAGAGGCCGACACTGACGACGACCGTCGAAACAACCACGCAACCGGTTCGGTTATCGACCTTCCAAACCGTTCAGAATTCCTCCGTGCAGGATTCGACCACGGAAACGGTTGGCACGGGTTCGCAAAAAACCTCGGCCACGATCGAAACCACGAATAAACCGGCTAGCAGCACGCAGACTCCCTCGATCACGCGGAGGCCAACGACGCCGGAAACCGTGACGAAATCACAGTCGACGATCCTACAGACGAGTAGCAAGCCGGTAACTAAGAAGCCGATACACTCGTCCTCGTCCCATAAACCACCTGCGAGCCACAGGCCGATGCATACAACAGTCCATAAACCGGAGTCAACCACAGCTAAGCCTCTTCAAACGACTACGACAACGGAGAAGCCGACTGAATCGACTACCCTGAAGGCTGTGCCCACTACCACAACCCAGAGGATCGTTCCGGCGACCAGGTTCCCACCTAGAAATGCCACTACTATTAAGCCATCAACTCAATCCAGCACCAGGAGACCCATCAGCAGCACCAGGAAGCCCACCGTCGCTACCAGCACGAAGAAACCAACTACCACCACCAGAAAGCCTACTACACATGCTAAGAGACCTACCACGAAGCCTACTAGCTCTAGTTTACCTACCACTGTCCCGGTTACCACGCTGAGGCCATCCACCACTGTCAAGGATCAGCCAACGATTGCTACCACTGGTTCTACTATCTTGTCTACCAAACCCACAAGTACCCTCTCAACGTCGACGAAGCCTACTACAGCTACCACGAAGCCTGTTCACAAGCAAAAGCCTACCACGATCAAGACAACCACTCCAAAACCTCCTACAACTATCACCAGCAGACCCTCTACGCTGACAACCAAACCAACGACAAAACCGACGACGCATATCACCAAGCCAAAACCCACCAAGATTGCCACGACTACCATAAAGACTGTGACTAAGCAGGAACTTACTACTACCACCGAGAAACCGGTGCCTCTGTCAACGATAGAGACCACCACTGTGCCTGTTACGAAAGTTGCGTCAACCGTGGAGATCACCAACCCCATCAAACTGTCCAGCAGACCTGTTACCAGGCCCATAACTACCACTCAACCCACTGTTGTCAGCAGTACCGTGACTCAGACCAGTTCTACGGCTACAACGGAGGCTACCTCAGAGGCTACCACTGCTGCCAGTAAAGTATCCGTTCAGGGTGTTAGTCAGACCATCGAGGAAACTACCGAGTTTACGTCTACGGCTGGACTTGTCACGTGGACATCTAGTTCTGATGACATCACCACCAGGGTGCCGGAAATCTCTTCCACTGCAACTACTCAGTTGGGTAAGTACCCTCTATGTGGACACTTATTACGAGCATTTTCCGTGGAAACTCAGGGGTTAAAGTTACCCTTTCTCTCTCAGTCAGTATCGGAGGCCCTGCGATTTCAGTATTAAATATTAAAATAATTAATTTAACCCTTAGCAATCGAATGGTATCTACGAGGCGCCACTAAAAATTGATTTACCATTATTCAAAATATTGTTTACATCATTAAATATATCGGTATCTAGTCAATTAATAACATTTGTGTATTGTATGGAGTATTATACCAATATTTCAGATCCATGAAATTTCATAAATCATAGGGAATGGAAATGTTCGTATTTGCAAACCCGCTCTTGTTCTCAGTTCACGTTCCCGTACATAAAAATTGATTTGCGCAAGTAGAGTAGAACAATCAATATGATTATTAATTAAATTAAAAATAAAGCTCTGGTCGGATATTATTCGTCGAGCAGATAATGGTTCTAGGTTTATTGTAGTTATTATTGCGGAGTAATCATGATTAAATAATGACATTGGATAATCGACAATTAAAAAGGAATAAGTTCCGCAAGTTCGAGAAAACAGATTTTTCGATAATAAAGTAGATAGGAATAATTTTTTAATAATTTTTAGTGGAAATTTCACCCCGATGTGGTTGAAGAGTTGTAGTAAAATATAACGATCCAGCCGTAAACAAGAATCCGCGCGGTTTCCGCGGGTTCTAACTGTTCCCGGGCTTTGAAAGAATTCGACACGGTGCGAAGATCGAAAGAATTGAATAGCATAAATATATTACTACTGGAAACTAGTATATTAATAGTGGAACTTTCTGGAATCTGACCTGGTAAATTTTTGTTTGGAGCCAGCTCGTGCGCGGCAAAAAAAAAAAGTGGGAAGCCGCGAAAACTGGAGCGAAGTGCAGTTATCGGAAACTAATTCGTGTCGTTTGAATTACAGTAGGGGAAGAGAGTGCAGCGAAATGAACGCCGTCCGAGAGGAGAGATTACGGTGAACCGACGATGCCACGGTTTGGACCGTTACAATCGTTCCTCCGGCAACACAGAATCTCATCTCTCGGTTTGCCTTTTTCCTCTGCGAGAGGGACCCGTTTCGGAACTCGATTAACAGATGATTATGTTTCGCACGGTTCCGTCAATGCACGTGCGGCAATCCGGTGCGCAATTATGCCCAGTTTAAGGACACGTGTTCCTAGCGGTGACGCTGTGCTGTCGTCATTGATCCGGATTAAAACGCGACGCTATGCATCCCCGCGCACCGGTTTTCGTGTATCACACGCGGAAATTGCGGTCGCGGCATTGAAAATAACGAGGCCTCGACGGTGTCTCTTTGTTATCGAGCCACGGTCGATCTATTTCGAGATTAAATGTTCATTACGATGGCATGCCTGTCACGAGAATTACGGTATTCCGTGGCGGAGCAGTCGAGCCAGCTACACAGGGCCCCTCAAAGCTTAGAAACTTCAATTTGCTGGCTGATTCTCCCGACAATGCAAACTTGTAAATTCATTCGTCGAGTTGTGTTGAATCACAATTGAATTACTTCGCGAATTATAATTAGAAAGTAATTCAGTTACATTGTATTCATTATTCCGCAATTCGAAATCCAGTAGCTTCGTTCAATCGACTTGTAACGTAATTTGTGATTCTGGTAACGTGTCTTGAAACACGGATAAAAATGAAAGATGTTTTTCACTTGCAGCGAGTAATGTATACATTCAGTAATTTACATTATATTGTATTTTAATTAAGCTCATTGTTCGCGTAATCAGCAATTAAATGAAGTGAAAGGTTTGGTTTATGCAATGCAATTACGATGTAAATTGAATGAACGATTGAAGCTTTTTCGTATCAATTCGTGGATCATCTTGTACTGTCGAAGATCGAAAGGGTTACCGCGAACAACTGGCCGAAACCGTGTCAGACCAGATTGTTTTAAATGTTTGATGTTTCCCCGGATGGAATTCAGGGGATCAGGGGAAAAGTAACGGGTGAAAGCGCGGGGTTAGGCGGATCCGCTCGCAATCAATCAAATTGAACGGAGCTTTCGCGGTTCTAGGGTCGCTGGTTAATGCATCAGGCGTGCCCCGCGACGTGAATTGCCGCCACGATGATTTCCTATGGACGACAAAACCGTCACGTTACACAATGGGTATCCGTTTTCTTCGATTTCACCGCTCTCCGGCATCGGCGAACAGTTTCGCGCGTTTAGCATGCGAATGGGAAATGCAAATTACGAAACAAACCCGGCGCGGCGTACGCGCGCGCGCGCGCGAAGTGATCGCGCGTACAATTAAGTATCGGCCCGATATAAATTCAAATTTCTTGATTAACAACGCTCGACTCCGAATAAACGATGTTCGACAGATAAATCATCCGCGACGAAGGACGCAAATAATTTCCACATAGAACGAACCGATTCTTCGATCATCCATCAATCAATTAATCTATACTGATCCGTAACTTCCGCTGTGTATGGATCATACCGCCCTATCTGATCCGAAGTTATTTTAATTATCACGAATTGTTCTACAACCTGATATTCGAAGATTATAACTTCACCTAGAATAGGGACAGAGGTTCTCAGAAGTCTCTAACCTAATCTAGAGCTGGCTTAGAAAATTAAAATTCTTCTCGATCAAAAATGTAATATACAATTTTGGTGGTTTCGGTTAGGTTCGGTTGCAAATTTGCTGTTTCCTATGATTGATCGAACTGTATACCGAAACCCATCGAATTTATTATACATCCACAAATTGATTGAACTAATTTTTCAATATTCTAACTCAATCCACATCTATCCCGAAGAATTCCAATAAAAATTATTAAACTTATGAAAATCTTGATCGTTCCCACGTGCTTCAGATCAAACCGAGAGCGAGTGGACGCCGATCACCACTCCGGACGGCTGGATCATGATCCAGTCACCCACCACGAAGAAACCAGAGACTTCGGAGGACACCACGATCAAATCCGTCTCCGAGTCCACGCTTCAACCAACTACTACTGGTAAAATCATTGTTTCATAATCGTCTAAACAATCAAGAATTGAGAGTTCTCGGTGTAAACGATCGACACAGATCGATTTTCTATCTTGACGAATACATTCTCCAGCGATCTTAATCATAATCCGATGTGTCTTTGTTGACTCTCTCAGCTATTTCTTCGTCGACGAGCAAACCCGCGGACACGACCACGGAATTCGTGACAAATAGACCGACTGTAATGACGACCCTTTCGACGATCGCCAGCGTGACGATAGACACCGAACTTCCAGTGCCGATGGAGACCCTGAACATGTCCGATTACAAGCAAGGTGAGCATTAATAAACATTCTTTCGCGCATAACGCACCGTTCCATGCCGATAAAATCGCCGTAACAAATGGGCCGATATTGGAATCGCCGTTGCAATCCTCTGTGGTCGATAATACAGAGCCCTGCTATCTAGTAAGGAAACGCGTTGCGCATATCAATCGAGGAAGGAAGATACAGAAATATCGGTGAGCCTGTTACGTAAAGGATTCTTTCGTCACCGGATCGATAATCTCGCGGCGATTCTTATTCAATCACGGATGAGTATCGATTTCGATTAATTCGCGA
Source organism: Lasioglossum zephyrum (assembly GCA_028455615.1). Lineage (NCBI taxonomy): Eukaryota > Metazoa > Arthropoda > Insecta > Hymenoptera > Halictidae > Lasioglossum > Lasioglossum zephyrum. The sequence goes on along the minus strand of CM052330.1, from coordinate 16,722,849 downwards.
TCGGAGAAGCTAGATGCGTTCTCCAACATGGTTGCTGCTTTGAGATTGAAGAACCTATCGAGGACCCTGAACTCAACCATGCTTATTCTTGCAGTGTGCGGCAGGAGGCTGTTCCCGGAGTCCAGGATTGTTGGCGGCACTCGCAGTTCGTTTGCGAAGTGGCCTTGGCAGGTGAGTTCGATGAAAATCGCATAAGTTTCTGTTCTGCAAAATTGCAACAGAAAGAGCAAAGATTAAAATTGTTCTGTACGTCAATGATAATTAAAATTCAGTTTCATATGATCTCAAAATCGCATAAATTTCTGTTCTGCAAAATTGCAACAGAAAGAGCAGAGATTAAAATTGTTCTATACGTTAGTGATAATCAAAATTCAGTTTTACATGATCTCAAAATCGTATAAATTTCTGTTCTTTAAAATTGCAACAGGAAGAGTAAAGATTATAAAATTGTTTTGTACGTCAATGATAATCAAAATTCTGTTGCCTATGATCTCGCAAAAATTCCTGTCGTAATTTTGCGCAGGCTGAAGCGCTGTAAACGCGCGTAGCCGCGCCACGGTACTTCGTTAACGGAGATGAGTGTTTTCTTTTCAGATCTCGTTACGACAATGGAGAACGTCCACGTATCTGCACAAGTGTGGCGCAGCTTTACTCAACGAGAATTGGGCCATAACCGCGGCGCATTGTGTTGAGAAGTGAGTAGAGGATCTCGTGTTTGTCATCGTGATATGATTCTCGATCGATGCGTCTCTTCCCGAGACAATCCTATTACTAATTCCGAGAACGCGTCGCGTCGCCTGCGGCGCCTTGAATCAGAGAACGACTGCCAGCGTTTATACGTATATCTTTCACGTTCGCGTCGTCGTTTTATGCCGTCTTTCCAGACCCACTTCTTTAACCGTCCTACGACAAGAACTGTGGCGAAAGGTCGACCAGCCTTTGTCAGTCTCATTTCCTATTGAACCTTCAATCCACCGTATTTGGCTACAGCCTAATGGAAACGCAGTCAGTTCTTCTTCCATTTGCTTCGCTATTTTATTACATCGATCCAGCACGAATCAGCTAGATGGGATTCTTGATCAAATGTCATTTTATTCTTAATATTCTGACGTCGAGAAAGCAAGAATTGGTGTCTCAATTTTTTCTTGTTCCATTTCTTTCAGTAACTATATAATCATTCTAACTGTTTACCACGGTGAAATGTTCTGACGTCGAGATCGAGACAGCAAGAATTGGAGTTTCAATATTTTTTCTTGTTCCAATTCTTTCAATAACTTTATAAATATCCTGAAATCCTTGATTAAATATCATGTTATTCTTAATGTTCTGACGTCGAGAAAGCAAGAATTGGTGTCTCAATTTTTTCTTGTTCCATTTCTTTCAATAACTATATAAACATCCTGACTGTTTACCACGGTGAAATGTTCTGACGTCGAGATCGAGACAGCAAGAATTGGAGTTTCAATATTTTTTCTTGTTCCAATTCTTTCAATAACTTTATAAATATCCTGACTTTTTACCACGGTGTAATGACCGGTTTTATATTATCTAATCACGGGGATTATAAAAATTCCTTCATGGAAAATAATGGAAAAAATTTCGTATTTATTATCGCAGACAATTTGAATAATTGCAAGACGAATAATATGAAAACAATGGTTCCAGCGTGCAGCCAGGCGACCTATTGTTGAGAATCGGCGAGCACGATTTGGCGAACGAGGACGAGCCCTATGGCTACCAGGAGCGAAGGGTGCATATCGTTGCGAGCCACCCTCAATTCGATCCCCGCACTTTCGAGTATGATCTCGCGCTATTGCGATTTTTCCAACCATTAGAGACATTCCAGCCTAACGTTTTACCAATTTGCCTGCCTGATGACGACGAGGGTTACGTTGGACGGACAGCTTATGTGACTGGCTGGGGTCGTCTCTACGACGGTACTTGAAATTAATAAAAAATAATTGATCCAATCAGAAATAAAAGTAATCTACGAATTATTATTCTCTTGTCCGAGACGATCCACTAATTTGCAATTCCATTCCCAGAGGGACCACTGCCATCCACGCTGCAGGAAGTGGAGGTGCCAGTGATCGACAATAAACATTGCGAGGCTATGTACAGAAACGCCGGATACATCGAGCATATTCCTCACATTTTTATCTGCGCCGGATGGAGGAATGGCGGCTTCGATTCTTGCGAGGTATGTATCGTGTTTGATTACCGAGAAACGTCTCGTTTTGTCGGTAACATGTTTTGGAAACTGATAAGACAGTCTATTCTGTTTGAAATAGTGGCTCGCAGCTTGTAAGAACGATTTTTGAAGAGGAATGCTCTTAAGCCATTAAAAACATTCTTCGTTGCTTAGGGTGACAGCGGAGGACCGATGGTGATCCAGAGGGCACGGGACAAGCGATGGATCCTCGCTGGAGTGATCAGTTGGGGTATCGGATGCGCGGTTCCGAATCAACCAGGCGTGTACACTCGGATTTCCGAGTTCCGTGAGTGGATCAACCAAATCCTGCAGTTCTAATCATGATTGGGGATGATGACTTACTCGTTGAAGAACGCCTGAAAGATCTGTTCCCAGGAACAGATGGATCGGTGAACGTATATCATGTACACCGTCGGTATCCTCGAACTCTGTAGCAAGACGTCGTTAGAGATATCCTGAGAGTGCAATACTTTTCGTAGTTGCTTAGGACGTTGATGGAGAATTTTCGATCGCTGTGCATGGTATATCGGCCACCGGAGTAACCAGGGACATTGTGTTATCAGTGGCGTTATCAATCGAGCGAGGCGCACGAACGCTGCTCAGTTACTGATGCCATCTTCCGCTCGTGCTTCAACCTCGTTGCGATCGTGCAACTAGTCGACGCGCCAGTGCTCTGCGCTGTGAACAATGTTGAAGAGACGCTGTTGTGTGTTATCAACGAGTCCCTGGCTCGTTTACCTAGCGAAGAAAGGTAGGCGAGAACCGACTGACGATAAGCTGTCCGATGAAGATGGATCATGCTTGGTGTCCCTAGAATTTAGAATTGGGATCTGATTTTTTATTTATAGTCTGCGGATCTTTATGCATTTATGAAGAAATTGCTTAAATAAAATATGTAAAACAGTGAAAGATTTAAAAAAAATTTAAATATTGTTGTAATGTCGATTTTAACGTAGCAAAGTCGTGAAGGGATGAAATCAAATTTTATGCTATTCCTGCTTCCCAGAATCAGTGTAGAACAGTTTTATGTTGCATAAATATCCGCAGTCCACCATCGAGATTATTGAATCGAGAGAAAACCATGATCAGCTTGGACACCAAAGGCTGACCAGAGGAGTATTTTACCTCCCTTCTAGCCTAACGTCTTCCTATCAGCTTCGAAGTGCTGATTATACTCTGTGACACGTTCTCGTTTCGTTTCGAAGACATAGCTTTCGAATTATTATTGTATTTTTGTAGATAATTGTATCCTAGGAAAGTTCCACCGAATTAAACCCCTCGCGCTATGATATGGATGGATGATCAAGGACGATCTCGTGTGATCATGATTTCGAACGGAATCCGTCGAGCCTGTTTGTTTTTAATTTATTCTAACATTGTACCCACTCCACAGCGAAGGTTTCGTGTTTGTTTTTTTGTAAAAAGCAAGATCTTTTTAAAGATTCTCCCATGGTAGATTATTGGATACACTTCTTTATTCAAGCATGGAGTATAATAAAAATTGTACAAAGCCTAAAGATATTCAATCTTGTTATTTTTATAAGGCAACACACATGCCAGTCGCTTTTAGTGTTCGCTAGGTTTACTGTGAAAGGTTAATTAACCCTCTTACGCTCCTCAAACATTGTTGCACAAAAGATTCTCCGTTGATTCTCCGTTATCGTTTTACACTCCGATACAATCGAAAGTGTTTCCGCTCGTCGGACTTTATGCAACGTGAATGAATTACAACTTGCAACGGTGGAAGGTTTAAAAGAATTGAAGACAAAAAATTGCCTGTTTCCATTGGAAATCGTAATCGCAACAACCATAAAATAAAGCAAGGGGTTATAAACGAATTTCCAGCAATCGAAGATCCGAATTGACGCGTAAAAATTAAGAGCCTCTCCAATGTGCAAAATCGTCCAATGGGAATGGCGTTCGTCTCGAAAAGAGACATCATACGATGTCGACTTTATCACAATCGAGAAAAGCATCGAGATTCTTTTCTCTGACCAAAGGTCGCATAAATTCCTACGTTCTACGTGTTTCTATTGTTTTTAAGGATGTAACAATCGCACACGGGAGATGGCTATCGGGACGATAACACGAAATTCGTTTCAGCCGAGCTGAATCTAGATAAAGGCGACCGAGGTTTCGATAACGAGCACGAGAACGTAGTCGCAAGCTCGATCCTCAGCGTCGATTATGAAATTATCGGCTCGGAAAGTGTGGGATTAGGCTCTTGCGCCTTCTAGAGGCGTTGCATGCTTTCCCACCAAGTTTTCCGACCGCTTTCCCGGCGATCTAGAGCGTCGGACCGCGCCGAAAATCGATCGCGATCGGGCCCGTGCGAATTCGATCGAGAGAATCACGATTTTTGGCTTGAGCAATTGGAAATGATTGAACTGTGGATCTTGATGCGAATAAAAATTTTCCAAGATCTTGAGTAGCAATGTAGCATCTCTTTAAATAATTTTAATAAGTCCAGAACGTGAAGCAATATTTTTAGACTGCTCTAATGTGGATGAAAAATATGTTTTAAGGAATTGTTGGTAAGTTTTGCTTTTGCACAGAGATCCTCAGTCCAGCGATCGTAGCGATTCGCGTTGGTCCGTCGCCTTCTTCGAAGCTCAATCGCGGCTCGTGGCACAAGAACGATCGTAGGGAGCCTAAGCGAAATTATCCGAATCTCTAATTTAATTTAATTTATAAAGAGGAAGTTCATATATATGTATACATAAGTGCGCGTGCACGTAGATAGGACACGTATGGATAATTTATTAATGTACGCGTTGCAGTGCGGGGTTGCAACAACAATAGGAAACATCCCCGAGCTTGTAAATACTCGATCGATTGGTGGTGCGTGTTGTACTCTATTACACTTTGTTATTCTTTACTGTTTCCACACCATCCCTTCCACACAATTCCGCCATTTTTCTCGCGCTCTTCTTGTATTTACCAATCGAGCATTAAACAAGGATGCGAAAAAGGAAAAAGAACGGTGTCCTTCGACATGGGTAGAAAAATCTCACGCTGATTACCACCTGACACACGACAGAACCAGTCAAATTGTTTACTCGGCGAACCAATAACGTGGGCGAGGATGCTGTGCCAACACTGCCAAACGGTTCAAACTGCGCCCACTCGGAAACGCCCACGATCTCTCACCTGTGACCAAACAGTTGGCCAGATTTTAGATGACCCGAAGAGACAATCATTACTATTCGATGACTTGGAAAACCAGGACCACCTCCTGCGACGCTCCAGGACTGTGGAATTCTGTTTTAGAAATTGACAAGGATTTCTTCTAGTTTTGAAATGTTTTAAAAGCTAATCTTCTGTAGAAGATGATTGTGATTTTTTGAAGGGTCTGTGAAATTTCTGCAGCCAACAGAGAATTTTATTTAATTCTTCTACCCCTGTTTTTTTCTTGTATAGGATATAATGATGATGACTCCACAATCAATTTATAATATTAAATCTATTATTTAATGTTTTCAATTTACCAGCAAAATTACCTGCTTATTTAAAGTACAACAGAGCCTAATAAATGGGCGAATGATTGAGGGAAGCTTCTACAAACATTGCAAAATATTTTCGACCCCTGCTACAAAGAACTACCCCGTGAAAATCGTCTAAAATTTTGATAATAGATAAGCGTACGCTTATCAACGAACGAGTCTCCTGCGAAGATCGTAAAATATTTTCAACCCCTGTTTACGGCAGTCGCAAAGAAGCATCGATCGGCTGAGAAAACGACGCGCGGACCGAAATACTCTGGCAATCGGGGCGCTATAAAATTTAATGGAATCGATCGTCTGATTTTTACAACCCCTTCCCCAACCTCCGGCGACATAATTAATGAGCAGTCTCGCGTTCGATCGTTAATATTCCGTAGAAAATCGCGAGCGTTCCGAGCGATCAATCTGTCACGAAGAGCTGCCCGATTTTTATTCTAAATCGAGTGAAGGAAGCGGAACGATTTTCTAAAACTTTCTAACCCGTGTCCATCGAACGTTGAATGATTCCTCATGAAATTCGCGAGGCGTTATCGACGGTGTGTTATTATTGCCGCGAGTAAAAGAATAAGGCTTTGCCACGGTAAGAGATCTGTTCGGATCGGCGTGTCGAAACAGGAACGCCGACCGTGTGATCCACTTCTAATTGGAATTCGAGTGGATGTCGGATACTTACCTCGTGGTGTTTCTGCAAGCTTTCAGACGGAACTGAACGTGACACTTCAATCTCACCGATTCAGAATTCAATCCCGCCGATTCAGAATTCAATCGGAAGTTCGATTGCCCCGGAGAGTCCGAGTTTCTCGAAAACTTTCTGTGCTCCCGAACGTTAACCCCCGCAAACATCGGTGAACCGGTCAGCCATTTCTGACTTATCGTTTTCTCGTTCGGTTAGTAATTCTGTGCATTTTATTACGCCACGATCATGGGTGTAAACTGCTCCGTTTACGTTTATCGCGACAAATTCTACGTTGACGCACTTTTATTTTAAGAAAATCAACCGGTTCCAAGGGAAAATATTACGAGCAGAATCACTTTTATTTGTAGTCGTTGTTCACGCGTGCAAGTGAAGAAGACTTCCACGCACGAAAGCACGGAACAAACAAATGGATACTCGAATTTTTTAATAAAAAGTAACGTAAAAATTGATATGATTAAGGTACATTTAAATTACGAAAGTAATAGGTAAGTTTAGTAGGAAAGTAAAATGGTTGAAGATTCCCGTAAGGAAATGCGAACGGACTTATTACTCGAGCTAATAGTTCATTGCGCGGTTGGTAGTCGAGGCAAGAAAGGGGCAGGTAAATTGAGAAATAATTGCCGAGGACTATAGTTAGTGCGATTACCGAAGGAGGAAGGTATTCGCAGGATGTCAACTGGTTTCTCTGGTGTTGCGGAGACCACCAGGAACAACGCGTTCTTAATTAGTGGAACGTGAAGACGAGCATTAACGCGCACGCCCCCGGCGTTCCTTTAATCGTCCGCACCTCTTTTGGTCACTCGATCGTGTATCACCTGGCCGATCGAGCGGAACAACGAGGAACCAAGGTGTGCAAACTACTTCAGAACAGGTTGAACGTACGTTCCGTGGAATTCAACAACGAATAGTATCGACAGGCGTTTCCGCTCGATTTAACACACGCGTGTCGCCAAACGCCGTTTCGCGAATAAATCATTTCCCGTCGACCAGCCGTAAATATTTTTACGTTTCCCAGGGAGGATACGATACTCCGGGGAAAGCAGAGAAATATTCGCTATGGCCGTTCCGTGAATTTACAGCGTATTGATATTGAATAAAGTAGCAGCTGCGATGGACATTTCATAAAGTAGTCCGTCTGTCTTCTTTGCATTTTCTAGCTTGGCGAAACGGCCAATGGGGTTCTAAAGATGTTAGCATTTGAAAAATTGAGAGCTTGAAAATTTGCATTTTTATTATGAATATCGCCGAACCAAAAAATAAAAGCTGAATTAAGTATCCTTTATTGCTCTCGGACCACAATTCTCTAAATGCTTCCTGTGATTAAAAATGATATGGCTGGTCTTTCGCAGATGCTCAGAAGCCAACAATAGTGCGATGATCAGGTTAAAATCGAAAGAGGTTCTCGCAAATAGGTCGCGCCAGCTCCTTCGATTCCTTTTACCCTCGGCCGAGTGGTTGCTAGCCACGACATCGGTGAAAACACTCGAAACCTCTCGATTCTACTGTTCTGAATCGCTCTGAGTGTCATTGATAGATCGAGGAACTTTACTTTTCATCACTCGACTCTTCATTCCTCAAAGAACGTTCCATAATTCATGGAATACATACACGATTCAACAGGATTGCACTCGATTTGCTCGTTACTCTGCCAAATTTCCATTTCCCTTATGAAAATTATGTTCACATGAAAGCTACAGGAAGGAAACAAGAGAGAATTTTATTTCCTGAGGGTTTTATCTCGTCGATAACAACACACGTTGCAGCAATTTATTAAAATTTCTTTCTCTGCATTGTGCGGGTCGGAAATGAAAGCTCAGCGAGATAAGTAACAGGAAGCTGAAGTGCGATCTAGAAGATTTAGATCTAATCACAGGAAAAGTATGAGACAGTGATCTTATTGGATTCGAGACGGTGAGGAATGAAGACACGCCTACATGGGTCACCTGGATGATATCAAGGGCCAATAGACTACGCCCACTGAGGGTATCCTAAAAAGAAATCGAGTGAGAATAAAAATGTAAGAAGGTTGAGAAGACAGTAGAAAGCACAGAGAATATCTGCCGAGAATAATTTACAGGCACCTTGGGACAAGGAGTGGCAATCGCCGAGTCTATTTTGGAGAATGACTGTTCCTCGCAGCCCAAATTCGCACGTCGACGAATTTCAGCTATGGAAAAGAGGAAGGCAGAGAATTGGCCGATGGTGTGCACCGTTCGACCGGGCCTAAAAACCGCGATACTTTCTAGGCCAGACGATCTACGTTTCGGTGAGAAAACGAGCGTCGATCATCCGTCGCGCTTCTTTTTTCTCCCCGCTGTTCGCGGACGACACGCGCGGCAATTTCACTGGCGCATCGGTAATCGGCAAAAACCGGACGATCGACCTGATTATTTTGTTGTCGATCGATCGCCACGTTCGCGAGTAACGTGGCTCGATGCCTGAACGATGATCCAACGCGTCCTCGAAACTGCGAACGGTCTCGTCGTCGATTCACTTCTTCGGGTATCGATATTACTTCCTCGATCAGCCTAATCTATTCTACTTTCCGCAGGATGAACAGCTTTCCTGCAACTTCAAGTCACGGGTTCGTTTCATTGTATATTGTTAACCCTCGTACGCTCCTCAAAAATAACTGCATAAAAGAGACTAGCATAACAATTCACCGATTTTTATTTTACACATTAAATCAACACATTATGTTTAATTTATAGTGTCACAGGTAATTATTTACTTTACGGGCTTCCTCACCTATTTTTATGACCTTGAAATATGTTGTCAAGGTCATCATTCTGAACAACTTTTTCCTATATATGTTACCGCCGCTCGATTTTAGTTTTCCAGATATTCGCAAAAAACTATTGATAATTCTGTATTGAAGCTTTCGTATTTCTGCATGCTCCATGGCAACGTAAGCTTGTCCCGGCGTGGCGTTTGTTTACATTTTGCTGTTAAACACGCTGTGGAGATGAGAGAGAAAACAGAATCTCATTCTGGTCATACATATATAGGATAAGCTTGATAATCTTTCCAATAATAGTTCAAATTCCGGATTACAGCTGCAATGCAAAAATTATACGATCAGTATGAGTTGTGGTTAGGTCGTAGAGGGGGCGGATACGAAAATCCTTTTATGTATATGTTGTATATTGTATACCTGTGGTATTCATTTTGTGTTTGGTTAGAAACGCCGTTAAGCAATCGCTTATGCTGATATACGAAAATCCAAGAGAGAAAATTCAATATAGTATTAGCAACAGTTTTTTGCGAATATCTCGAAAACTAAAACCGAGCGGCGGTAACATATGTATAGGGAAAAGTTGTTCTAAAGTAAATAATTACCGTGTCACATTTTAGAGAAATACATCTCAACACGTAGACGTAAAAGATTGAATAATTTTACACTTTGCGAAAATATTGAATAGGTGAAATTTCACCCTGAGGAACGTATGAGGGTTAAATCCAAGCAACAGGTGAACAATGATACTTGTTCAAAGCTGACTAACAAATCGCAGAATCGATCCTCTAGTCGCATTATGCCTAGTTACGAACAATGCATGCTGCACACGCGGTTGCAGTACCACGGAGGTAATTTATTTTAATCCCACGTATAGGAAACCAAGCCGTAATCCATAAAGCCGAGTGTGTCTGGGCCTTAAGGCGTATCTCACGCGTACCCCTAATTGGAACGGTAATAGAATGTAACTGTTACAAACCGCATGGAATACCGGTGTGTCCCGGTGAACAATAATCGTTCGCAATTCCTACTGCGAGAGAAGGTTTATGCATCCCGTGGCCGATCGTAAAATTACGCGTTCACGTCGATGTTTTGCATTCCCCGGTGAAAAGGATAATTGCTGGACAAGATTGATGTCTCTGTTCATTGTTATTCGTCGCGACCGGGACGGTTTTAGGTGCCCTAGAATTTTAGTTCAGTTAAGGGATGTTTTACTGTCAGAAATGGAACATAAACATTTTATGAAAATAGCTACGAGAGAGTGCAGTTAAATATTATTTCATCCCCTGGGAACTGTGCTAGTTGCAGCGCACTGAAATCGAATAAAAACTCTCATCCCTTGACGATACATGAACGCAGAGAAATCTGCAGTCCACTTGCAAAGAGAAATGGAAATGGCTGATCGTGGGGGTAGGATCGGCTCAACGAAGATGTCGAAAATGTCACAGGCGTGACGGCTCTTGGATGGATGTTACTGGACCGGGTTAAGTGGCTTTGGAGAAAGCTACCTCCGCCTTTTCCTTCTGGAGTCACGAAACCATAAGTTGGCTAAGCAATCAACCCTTGATTTGGTATTCTTTGCATGAAGATAGAAATTGAAATTAAATCGAGAAGTATACAGGTTTGAAAAATTAACAAAATTCAACCCTGCAGTAGTCCCAGTGGCCTCAACCATAGAATTCTGTTACAGATAAAGGATGCGAACCACTCCAGCCCAATTTGCAAACTTTTGCGAGTACAAAGACAGTCTGAGCGAATAAAAATAAATGGATTTGGAGAAAGCTACCTCCGCCTTTTCCTTCTGGAGTCACGAAACCATAGGCTAGTCAAGCAATCAACCCTTGACTTGATATTCTTTTATTTGCATGGTGATAAAAATTGAAATTAAATCGAGGAGTATACAGGCTTGAAAAAATTAAGAAAATTCACCCCTGCAGTAGGCCCAGTGGCCTCAACCATAGAATTCTGTTACAGATAAAGGATGCGAACCACTCCAGCCCAATTTGCAAACTTCTGCGAGTACAAAGACAGTCTGAGCGAATGAAAATAAATAATGAATGAGAGACCTCTGCTCCTCCAACCTTTCAACAGCAGAGACAGAAAAGAGGACGAATAAGTAATTCACTTGTAAAAAATGCAACAGCGTTGTTAATTAACGTGAAGTAAACAAGTTTCGTGAAGATTCTGGTGCTCCGTTTACCTCTTCGAAGGTACCAGAAGCGATTCTCTGGTGATTTCCCTACAGAATTTCGCGAGAATGTAAGACGACGTTGGGACGTTTTAAGGAATGGCTAAAGGATTCGCGAGTGCCGTCGCGTTTTTCGATTACGAGGCCCGATAGGAGATGTTCGCGGTGCCTGTTTGTACAGTTAGCCGGGTAATGGATAAATTGAACGCTGAGAGGAACCTGCGGGTCTCCCTCATGGGAAATTGATGTTCCTCGCGATGGGAACCGACGCTTTTCCTTTTCTCCTCGTTCGTTCGCTACGTGACGCACCTCTCAGGAACGCACGAATGTTGACCGTGATCGTGACTTTCGGTAAGTGGGTTAGAACAGACCGGCCTTACACGGATTTTACACCTACCGCGAAACCGTGCCATCCACGTTACTTTTACTTACACTAAAAACCCACTAAAATCTCTAAAAAAAAATTACAATTTTGCGATTATAAATGCGCGAAGATCAGCAGTCTAGCGACCAACGTGTTGAACGGACGAAATGGGCCCGAGCCAAGATTCGAGCAGCCTATAAAATTAAAATATTCGACGGAATTGTTTTTCGAGTTTCTCTCAATTAAATTCGCGACGGCAATTAGCCGTCGGCTCGTTAACGAATGGTAGCTATCGGGTCCCTGTTACCTCACGAAATTACGAAGCCAGGTGAAAGACACCGGTTACGTAAAAATAAACACAAGACGGACGTCGACACCGAAAATCAACCTGCTGGAAAAACGATCTCTGGTGGAACCGATCGAACAGCGAAATTCTCGATACGAATATAGTTGAATGGGGGAAAGTCTGAGGAATTCAGAGCTCGACCCCCATAATCGATGGGGAGAGACAGCCGGGAGAAGAGAAACAAGCGTTGTTCTTGACCCAGGACATGATCCTTGGAACTAGGTCGCAATTTAATCCTTCGCCGACGAGGATTCGGAAGATTTTACACGAGCGAAACGTTATAGCACTGAAAACCGAAACGTCAGTTAAAGCGACGCTCTTTTAATCGTGAACCGACAACAGGAGTTGATGACTTAATTCTTGCACCTCTTAATTGAATTGTTTCCGGGCAAAGTAGTTAGTTTTGCTCGCGGTAATTATTCTCTTGCCTTTATAATTCGCTCGGGAATATTCCGAAAGAATTATGGTAATTTTTCAGAGTGGATAGACAGCCCACTTTTTGTGAAAGCTGGGTTAAACTATATTAAATTAAAGCTTCGTTAGTGGTCGCCCGACGATGGTTTCTTCTCAAGGAAATTTTCCTTTGAAACGGCTCGCAGTAATTATTACCAGCTGTGTTTACACAGGAACGTCTAACAGTAAAAATGCGAGGTTGTTGTAAAGAAAACGTTCGAATGGATTTATAAAAATATAAATTCAATATTATTTAACTCGTTGCCGTCTTTCAGATAACCTGTCAATTTCTGTTTCCCAATCAATTAGAACTTCAGAAGCTCCAAGCTAGAAACAGCAGCCGAAGAGGTACATTACGATTAGGGATATGAATGACGATGTAATAATCACCGACGATCGATACTTAATAAATCAGCGCTCGGTACTTAACGATCTAAGAGGTCAGGTTGCTCGTTTTGCACGCTCGATACACACGGTCGGTCTCGGTTCTCGTTTTTCGCACGTCCTGCGAGAACGGATCTTGCAGATTTCACTTTTGCTACGTAGCATACTGACGTCATCCGGAAGCACCAAGGTCAGACCATGACCCTGCTACCCGCGTCGGATAGCGATTCGAATAAAATCCTTTGATCGATCTGCAACGCGGCGTGGCGTGGCGTGGCAGCGCCGACGCAACTCGTCCTGTCTAGCTCGCAACAGCCGGGACCAGATCCTTGCAAGCTTCGCCGTGTACCACTTTCCTCTCGTAACTGTTCGCATTCGTTCGCATAAGCCGCTCTCGTTTCTTCGGACCATTCAGGAGAAACGTAGAAAAAATCATTGGAACTCGAAACATTCAAGAATTCAAGAAATATCTTTGCTTTGCAAGCCTCTGACACTGTTTTATCGCGTTCAGTTTCTCAGAATAGAAGAAAAATGGTAAAACGTTTACGGGGGTATATATAGAAAATTAAAGTAATTATACAGAAAAGGTCTGCGTACTCCGATTTCGATGACATTTTAATATGTTATGCAGCAACACATTTTGAACAACTTTTTTCCGTTTTCAATATATGGGGAGTCGCTTTTAGTTTTTGAGATATTTGCAAAATACTATCGCGAATACTGTATTGAATTTTTCGTATTCCTGCATGCTCCGCGGCAACGTAAGCCTGTCCCGGTGCGGCCTTTGTTTACATTTTCACGCTGTAGAGATGAGAGAGAAAACAGGTGGGCGGAAAGGGCCGGCCTGACACCACATACACCCACCCAGTGTTTCTAAATTATACTCGAGATTCTTACGTATTTTGACGTGCTGATTCAGAATATGATACTGAAAATTGGCGCAAATGTTAATTTTATAACGGAAACTTTCTTTGTAGAAACACTGGGTGCGTGTAAAACACTGGGTGGGTGTGTGTGGTATTGTCGCTTTTCATCTCCACAACGTACTTACAAACAAAAAATAAACAGACGCGGCCCTGGAACAGGTTTACGTTGCCGCGCAGCATGCAGAAATACGAAAAATTCAATACAGTATTAGCGATAGTCTTTTTCAAATATCTCGAAAACTAAAAGCGACCCCCTATATTGGAAAAGGAAAAAGTTGTTTGAAATGTCGAAATCTATAACATATTAAAATTTCATCAAAGTCGGAGTACGCAGACCTTTTCTATATAATTACCAAAATTAATTTAAGATTTAAATTCAGAGAAAATTCAAGTTTAACCCTTAGCACTGGAATGGTGACTGAAGATGTACCAATTTCATATCCATAAAGTTTAAAAAGTCGTAGGAAATGGAAATATTTTGGTCGGAAGAGATGTTTATTCTTCGAGTTAGAATTGCTCCGAGTGGTAAGGGTTAAATTAATTTTTGAAAATTGATGCAACAACATGTCATGCCAGAAATAAAAACTTTTCCGAACGATCGGAGTTGCTGGAAAGATGGCGATGAGTTTACGGAACGAGTACGATCGCCACGAGGCTCGATCGGTGATTCGGTCGAGGGAGCATGGTCGTCCAATTATAATCGCGGTTGGGGACTACACGATAATAAATGTGATGCGGCCACGAAGACAACGTGTCCCTACAGTCTCGAGTCGCCGAGCTGAAAGAGGTGCAGGTCCTGACCCACTTTGGACGAGTCACGTTCACGATCAAGGTTTGAACTTTGCCTACTCTCGAAAGTCTCTAGCCGCGTGCGCGGCATTAATGTCGTCTACGGACGCGTAATTATTCCCGAAGATCTACTACCGTGCACCCGTGGACATCGGAACGAAGATGTTGCACCGCGGCGCACATACACACATAATTATTCGAACAGAGAGATCCTACGCTTTACTAGCAGCGCTCGAGACCAATAATGTCCCGTGTTCCTGTCAGCAGGGAGACCCTCCATCAAAATAATTGACAGCGTTTTCACCTTCGGGATGACCTGAAATTCTTAGGAAACCACTTTTCGACACCGTGCGCTAAATAGCGGAATTTACTATTTCAACGATCGACTGAAGAGTGTACGTTGATTTTATTTTTATTGACACTGTAGCCGTTTGCAATCCTTTCAAAATTGGACAGTGGATCTTTATGCATTCGTGAAGAAATTGATGAATTATAAAATCGTGACCTGTTTTTAGTGTAGTAGAGTCATTAAGGGATGAAATCAATTTTTATTTTATTCCTGCTGCTCACAATCGATGCGGAACATTTTTATTCTGCATGAAGATCTGTTTATAATTATTGAATAGAAGAACTTGAAAATAAGAAATTCAATTACTATGTAAATAAAAATGACTAGCTATGAAAAGCATTGCCTTATAAATGTCTCCACAGCGTCATCAACAAATTATAAATGTTTAACTAAATTCGTGAACACACTGCCAGCTTAATCTCCGAGCTCATCACATAATAATAACGCTTTTCGGGCGTCCGAAGCGTTCCGAACAATTCTTTAGAACGACCAATCGCGTCCAAAGTCACCTGACACCATAATCGAAGCATGACACACTTCGGCCCCGTGAGATTTCGAATATTCGACCCGGCAGGACGCCTCCGATGCAAATTTCGTTCCAGTGAAAGGAGAGGATCGTCGAGCAGGCTGCGACGACAGAATTCGTCCTTCTCCTTTTTCGGAAATCGATACTTTCTTGTCGATAATTACGACTTCAGATAAGAGGTTCCTTTCATTCGTCTTCTTTCTTTCTTTTTTTGGACGGAGGATCTACGGTTCCAATACATCATAGAGTGGCCCCCGTAACGAGGTCACCGATGAGTTCTGAATAATTCAGACACCAACCGAAACACCATGAAAATTTCTACGTAATTATGCGCGTGGAATTGCGCGCGCGCGCCGAACCGGTTCGTTGCGATCGACTAATTATTGACGTTCCACGACTCCCCACCCCGCGAAACGCTAATTAATATCCTCGACGAGACGGGCACCGTTTTCGAGCTCGCGTTAATTGCATCTCTGTCCCGCGAACACGGTAATCGAGGATGTTAGAAAGTTTTTCTCGCGAGTCACCTGTTTGGACACGTCCGAGGTGTGTATGAAAAAGAGGATATTGTTGGTAATGCTCGGTTCGCGATTTCTAATTATTAGACTACGGATTTTATGCACTCGTGGCTGAAATTATAGTGGGTGCAGTTTGAAACAGTAGAAAGGTTACAACGTGTTAAGAGTGCTGATCTATTTTTCTCAGCTTGTTAAAATTATTCAAATAAGAATGAATAACTGTGGCTGCAGTCACATGCAATCGGTGCAACAGATTTTTATTTTACATCAATTTTTTTCCGCGTTTGTGGCCAGATACATAAACAAGGAGACCAACAAAAGTTTATTTGATAAGCTTGCTACCGGTGGATTTTGATTTTCATGTGTTTGCAAATGATTTTCTCTACGATTGCAGTTTCTATTCATCTGAGCGATCTCAACATCCGCGATCGACTGACGATTTTATTTCTGTTTCACCCGACGTTTACTATCGACTACATACTAGTCCCATGTAGGAACATAAGCTCTTCTATTTGGCTCTCGTATACTCGTTTGCGAGCCGAGAACGAAATGAACGATTTTTAAAAATCGATCGAACTTGCGCACTTAAAATTCCGTAGACGCATTCATTTCAGAGATTGTTGAAACATGTTCCGCATGGATCGAACTGTGGATTAACTGCGTCACTCTTACAAATAGACGTAGCCGGAATATCAATTTAACTGTAATAACTAGACTGCGGTTTTCTATCCACTTATGGCAAAAACCCGTTAGCGCGATTCGAGATAGTAAAAAGATTTAAAGAATTCCAGAATGTCGGTACACTACTTTCAACTTATTTAGATCATTAAAGAAACTTCAAAGGATCGGCCTCGATTCTTTGTGTTCTCCTTTTTTCGAATATTTTCATTTGAAACTTTTACTTTCGACAACTTGTCTTTACGAAACCGGTCTTTAAACAATTTTCTATAGAACGTCGTAGAAAAAGTTCTATAATTCTCTTGCTCTGCCATTTGTTCGTTGCGACACTCGGAGGACAAATCGATCTATCGAGACAGTGGTCGCGATAATATTCGTCATATGCGGTTGACACAGATTGACGCGCTGACTCCGGAATGAAGTGAAATCCGATCGATTGGGATTCTCGGCCGTGTGCCTCGCTCGTTTTTGACCTCTGTTTTCCTCGTTCCAGTTACGCGAATAAAATTTGTCAACGGGACTCCCGTGCCGCCGACACACGCTGTTCGTTGACTATCGCGCGCTGTCAACCGTGTTGCCTCTCTCCCGAGATGTATCTGCTGTCAACGTTAGATAACGCACAGTGAAAATATTACAAGTCGATAAAGTCCAATAAACCCCAAGACGTGATTTCACCTGATTTTTAAAACTCTTCTTCGACAAATTGATTTCGGAGCGACACGAGTTATATTTTGAAAATAAATCGTAGGAGAAGCAGATAGTTTACACGCGGCTTAATTAGCTCGTTAAATACACCTCTCGCTCAAAGGCAAATAGAAATTCTCTGTTTACCGTGAACACCGCGGAAACGAGTCGTCCCGAACTTTCAACTCGCTTATATATTTAGAAACTGTGCCCCACGATTTCTGGGTTGAAGCTTCTCGCGAAGCTCCTCTCGGTTCGCCAGTTTTCTCTCTTTAGAACCGTCCATAATACATTCTGTTGTACACACAAAACCGCAGTCACTCAAATTGTTTAATTACTTACCACAAAGGAGCCTTTTACATTTCCGTCGATCGTAAAATAAGAAAACCGGAATCGTTTGACCCGTCCAGCGGTTCTAGCGTTAATGTAGCAATAAAAGGTAGCCCTCGACCACGGTGAAGACTCTCGTTTCGATTCTTAACGAACCTCCACTTATTCTCGAGGAACGGGAAATTCATCGGGGAATGAAATTCGGCTCATTCCGTTGGCCCTAGGAGTCCGAGATATGGGTTCGGTGACCCACTCGGAGAACTTTTAACGAGACCGATCCCAAAGAGTCTCGGGAGACCACTTACCGCCATCTGTAGCTTCGACGAGAAGCAAATTTGCCACGAGAGATAGTACATTGTTTTTTTACCACGTTTTTAAAACTATTTCCTCCGACTGAAAGAGCCGTTTCCTCAAACTTATTCCCTGAAGATGTCACAAAATAAGAATGATTATACAAAAATTGCTGATACTTTAGGTAAGTCTGTACAAATTATTTTTCATATTAAACATGGTTATTATTCCACCTGTATTATTGTGCCAGACCGGAGTCTCTCAACATATTTTAGATTTGCTTCCGTAAATAAAAAATGAGCGGAAAAATTTCCGACTAGCCCATGTTGTTTAATGTTGTACGACTTTTCAAAAAAATTATTTTTGCCACACAAGCATTTTACTTGCGACAGTCCTTCCACTTTTCAGTTTGGCCTTTTGGCCATTATTCCTCTTATAATTAAGGATGTAATCTTTATTACTATTATAACCTACATTTTGGGCAACAGTGTATGATCTCATACATTTTTGCCACACAAACTATGTACTTGCGACAATCCTTCCACTTTTCAGTTTGGCATTTTGACCATTTGGCACGATAGTGCGCCGGGAGATACCGGCGATCCAGCAGCGGTGCTCGAAAATTGCGATGATCCCGGCGCGGTTAGCTTCCGAGGCGAGTGAGTGGAAGCTGAACGCGTCGCGATACGTTTCCTGAATGGACAGATAGGAGCAGCGGCGACGACACCGATGAGTAGGACAGTGTGTCGGTGTCGTGCGCGTTGGGCCTCGTTCTTCTCCACGTGACCTGGTCACTGGCCCACTTTGATTTCTCCTGGTTCTGGCTCTCTTTCTCTTCGACACTGTCTCCGTCGCGCTTTCTCTCTCTCTCTCTCCCTCTCTATTTCTCTGTGAATCTTTCTCTGTCGTTGAGCTTCCTGACGACGTCCGACGGCGACGACGTTGGCTGATCGTTTCTGGCTTTGACGAGGTTCCCCACTTCTTCAAGACGGACCGATCGGTCTTCCTGGCTGCAGACTCTACCTCCACCATAAACGACCTCCACCACTGGTGCCTTCTCCTCGACCACCACCACCACCATCACCGTCACGATCCTCTTCGAAGGCGCCGCTTATGACTTAGCCATGCGATTCCAGCACATGCTGTTGCCGCACGAGGTGTACAACAGCCAGACAGGTACCCATCCAGTTGACTAACCGGATGGACGAACGGTGCGCGGAACAGATCGGTGTTAGGATCGCGTGAAACACGTTAGAGTACCATCAGCACCAAGTGAACGCTTGGATCCGTAGATCAACGTAGTTTCGTTGTACATACCGATCCACGTAATCCACGGGGTTTTCTCCGTAACTCGTGAGATTTTTCGTGATCGGCGAACGTGATCTTACAGTGCGCCACGAGGATCAAAGATCGAAAGCTACCCCAGGTACTCGATAATCGTTCTAGAGCCGCGGATGATACGCGAAGATCGCGAGCGAAGTGGCCGGAAGTTCAGTGAAGAAGTGCGACTCGCTCAGAGGAACTTGCAGACGTGTGAACTCGCGAGAGACAGTGCGCGTGACCGAAGGCTTCTCTCGAGGATATAAGGCGGTATGAGACGATCCTGAAGGATCGACGGACGTGTCAGGGTTAATACGTTGCACGGTGAGTTCGTAGATCTTCATTTCATCTGAGTACGATCGGTAGATCTCTTTGTAATATCTTGTTCGATGCCGGTCGATTCGACTCGAAAAATAGAATTCGAAGATTTCTGGCGGTACATGTTGGTATGGCTACATTCAATCTTTTTTGTAATAATCTAATCAAAACCCCTTAGAAATTTTCCTTATAAAATATTTGCCACGTTGATTGATTACTGAACATTTTCGTCGTGGCAATTTGTATTTATTTTAAATGAATACAACTCTATAACCAAATTTTTCTTTCGACCTAGAATATTTTCGAGTTCAAACAGCTCCGAGTGCAAAGAGTTAATAAGGTGTTAGGAACATTAATATCGCGATCGCGTGTCTGATAACGCAAACAAGAGAGAAACAACGAATGTGTAGCTTGAAAGAGTTAATTACCTCGGTTCAATTAAACGAAGCCGGTAAATCGCGGAACAGAAACGCGTCCCGGGTCTCTTGAACGGCTCTTGCTAAAATTACCGTGCGTTAGTATGCACGGGTTGTCGCGAAGGCCATTTCCAACTATGTCCCCTGGTTCTTGAATATACTGTTAACCCATTCGGTTCCAATGGCCGAGAATGGTCCGGTGTCGGCCGTGTCATCGCGAAAAAAAGAACTCCCCGGTTAGAATAGTTCGCGGACTGTTCCACAAAATTGGTAACTCTTACGTTTCGATCCTCGAGTCGCCTACTTTTAATCCGCCTTGAAAATTCTGCCCATGTTCCGTATTCAAGACAAAAACGAGTAGCTTTCGATTTGACACAGTGTAAAAATCGAAAGAATTCAATAGCTTCGATTTCGACCCATTAAAATTATAAAGAAAGAAAATCGTTCTTCAAAAATGATTGCACATCAAATTCGACAAAAATGGTTATCTGTTTTGAATCTGCAAAGGCTGTTCCCACTGAAAATGAAATTTTGTCTTTGAATCTGTAAAGATTGAAAAGTTAATGAACGTCCGCAGTCTATTTCGAAGATTTTCTATTTTGCCAGAAGATTATAAATTAATTGATTGTTTCAGTAAACAGAATGCGTTCGGATCATTATAATCTAGCTGCTTCACTAGAGAGGATAGGCATTATCAATGACAACCAATGTAAATGCAATCAGGGCTGTGAAACCCTGGACCACATAATATGGCAATGCGAATTGTACAATTGACAAAGACGGAAACTAATAAATTCCCTACTTAGTATGGGCCTCCATCTGCTCCTTAATATAGATACGATTATAGCAAAGCCAAATATCAAAGCCTGTATTAGAATCCACCAATTCTTCCAAAACTGTAACCTACATATTTAGCGTTAGCGGACTGTTATACACACTTTTAGTCTTAGAGAATTCTTATCATATTATTCACATTCTTGTATTTACTTTATTATACATGTAAAGCAAAATAAACCCAGAAAAAAATCAATTCATTAGACTGTTTCATAAATCGTGGTAAATATGCACTTGTACTATGAAGTTTGATGATTACGGTGGTACTGATCGTCGCGGAAGATCGTGGACGTTGACGTAAGGGTTAATGTAGAAAGGTTCGGCGACAATGAGGAAATCGGTCAGTGTCTAAGGATTGTTTATCGGAACCAGGACGTGATCAGGAATCAGCGCGATCGTACGGAAGGTAATCTGACCGTGGAGCCTGGAGAAAGCTGGGGCTCTTTCTGACTTTGGCCCGTAGCAAACGAGGCGATATACATAGAAGATCATTTGGCATGCTCCGCTGCCTCGCCGCATCCTTCTTCCCTTTTCTCGACACTCTTTCACCGGACATTTTTTTTCGTCTCATGTTCTTCCAAAAGAATTGCACTCAACACTTGCCCTTTAACTTCCCTTACACCTTCGAAACTCTCTCGGAATCTTGGCTCTCCACTGAACGAAGCGAAAGACATATATTATTCGTCGTTTGAAAAAGATCTTCCTAATCCACTATACTCACTTTTTGACCCTTCAGACTCCCTTAGAATAGCTCTCCACGTGTGCGATTTTTCAGCCACTTTATTCTAGCCGTAAAGCAATTTAAACTTCGATTTTTCTCGCCTTGACCAGAATTTGTTAGTTCACTCCAGGAATTGCGAAAGTTTATAAAAGTTTCGTATATAGCGGAAGTTTGTTAAAGTCGGGGGAAATATCATATTCTCTCGAGACTTTGTCGCGTGCGCGCGCGCGAAGGAGTGGCATAGATTTCTTCCTGTCCGCGGATTATTATTAATCCACTTATTTATTCGCCGGGAAATTGCTTAATCTGATTCCATAGTAATATCGGCGGTGTAAATTGGATCGTGTTATGCCAGCATTACGGGTCACGTCACCGGCAAACATTTTTATTCGTCTTTAATTGAATTTAACGTTCACGCTCGACGAATTACCCGGTTAGCAGATTAGCGGACAGAGAAGGCTGTTAGAAAACGTTGTTTCTACACTATTATCATTAAAAAAGATTGGCCGAGGGTGGGATATGGTGCCTCGCATGCGGTGTTACAATTTTCTCCCAGCACTTACACGGATCATTAGACCGGCAGTCCTCGATTCAGAGTTAATGGCACCTGCTCGTACGGGGAAGGGTTGAATGGAACAGAATTCGAATAATTAACTTTGTTTAGACGGTCTCCTGGTCTACTAACGAGAGTACCTGAGAATAATCAATGAATTCGTGCACAGATTCAGATTGCATTCGTGGGACTGGATTGATGCTCATTCCGGTTTAACCGCGGCCAGGTTTCTCCGGCTAATGCTCGACGATAATACTTTTGAAGCGGATCGATGACGCAAGCGGCTACATTAACCTCGATCCTATCGAAACGTAACCTTCGATATATCCCACGGATAAAGAGCGCACAGGGATTCCGTTATCCTAGAAAGTGCCGCAGTTTAATGAACCTCGGAATCGTACCTAAACGAGACGAAATTCACTCATGTCTACAGTGGAAGTACACTGACTGTCCTCGACCCTGTTCACGGCCGGTCCGACAATCAGTAGGTTAATCGGTTTAACCTGTTGGTCACACGATTTTCAACCTAAACTAGCCTTTCTCCTTTCTATCACTCTCTGTCCCAATACGTGCCGGATCTAAAATGATTTAATACCAAAAATACACTGGATCGATGGCATTAGAGTGGCTGTAGAAATTGTGCCACATTATAAAGATGTGTTTTACAAGTTTCATCGCATAATTATGACAGTGGTCCAAGTTGCAACTTATATAAAATAAATTGAACATCTCGAAACAAAAAATATATTACTTGGGTCACTTTCATAATACGATTGACACTTAACATATGGATTTTTATATTCAGTTGGGACACTTTGAGGCTTTGACTCGGTAAACTGCGTCTACAAAAATTTGCTCGATATACGAAACCTCGGAGATTCAATTTCGATTGAGAAAAACAGGCTTCCAGTCGAACTGTTTTAATAAATCGAAGTCGGTATGAATAAACAGGGAAGAAGCGGCGAATAAGATTTCCCGTACTGACCCCGAGGAACGTCCGACACTCGGTTACACCTGCACAGGTTGGCCTTGTGTGTGCAGCTGAGTTAGGTATGCCACGGTACCGGGTAGTGGTAAGTTGGTAACGGTTGTCAGCGCGCACACGGCTCGTGTCACTCTTTCCAATCGTGCCGGTTGATTTGTGCGTTTAACGCTTGCTTCGCGACTCGTTCTGTCGCTCTATTTCAGCATGTCTCGCGAAAACTACCTTGTAATCTCGAATCGAAATGAGAGGAACAAGAACAAGACCGTCCGCCGTTCAAACATCTAACCAATGAGTAATAACGCCTCGCGGATGTTACATCGGTTGAAGACATTTCTACCGAATGAAAAATGATTGGGGAAAAAAATTCAGCGAAGAGAGACTATCGAGAAAATAGAGCGAATATCGGTTTACGGTGGAGTCGCGTGGAGCGGTAATTTATCGGCGATTAGTTTCTCCTACGATTATCGTCGCGCGGTTGAGGCACGATTTTCTAATGATCGACTTCTGTCAGCGTGGCCGAACGTTCCGGCATGTTGCTCTCGTTGCCCCAGATCCGGGCTCTACTTTTCGAGACTGTTTAAAATGCGGACGTCGCACTGTCCCTTTCAGGTTCCACCTAAAGACGTATCGCGTCCGTTTCGCCGTGCGCAACAATTGTCCGGAAAAAGTGCTGACCCTTCGGAACTCGTTAAAATTCTATGGCTCATTTATATTCCCGTGGCCGATTTTATCATCCATTCAGAACAAACAAGAGACAATATTAGTTCAGTGAAATGAGAGGTTCGTCGAAGTGAGGTTACAACTAACTCTTCAGGGATTTGATTTGAGAACTTCTCGACGAGGTTCAACGTGGAGGAGGGCAGATTCTCTTTTTCACCGGTTTCGGGCCAGCACGCTCGACTATCACTTTCCGCGACACCGCTCGCTGCCAGGAGAGGATAGGCGCGAATCATTCGAGTCCGAGACCGATCGTGCAAAACCGATCGCTCGGGTTTAAAGCGGATCGCTGACCGTCCAAGTGAAAGCGTCCGCTGCTGCATCGGAGAAGCTTCTGTTAGTTCTGTTTGCACGAACCCTCGCGCGGTTTACTTTTCCACACGATTTCGTTCACGGAAACGGGTCTCGATCGACCCGCCGAATGAGTCGACGGAAAAATATCGGTCAACCATGAAAGTACTCGATCCGGTCGCCTCGTGATTCTCCAAGGATCGAGTCTCGTTGACCAGCGGATTTCATGCATTTATTCAAGAATACAAGATTCTTGAATTTTTTAAATCTGTCACTGTTTTATATTTCATTCAATCAATTTCTTTGAGAATGCATAATGATCAATTATATTCTTTTCAACTCGATACCATGATTAGGACGTGAAAATACAATAAATCATGTAGTCGAGCAGTGAATTTTAAGAAACTCGAATCAAATGAAATCTTCTTTTCCGTGGTGGTAGCCTTTTTACATCTGAAATAAATTCAAAGAATCATGAACATACGAATAAGGGGACGAAGCACAAACCGTTACTTTAGGCGAGGGGTGTGAAGCCATTTCCGGGGAGGGAGGAGCACGGTCACGTGGTACTCTGGTGCCCAAATACTGATTGGTTCTAGCATATATGCGCGAAATTTGAAGATGAGGCCTTTAGTTTGTTAACAATTATAAATTACGATAGAATATTTTCAATAAAATTTAAAAAAAACAAAGTGTTTTATTTATAAATGCATGTCAAAATTAAACGTTCAAAAGTGAGAATTTGTAAATATGAAAAATCTTATCTTATCTTATATATATCGGCGTTCGTGGCGTAGCGTCTCTTAAAAGTACCAATGCGCTTGCACGTTCCCCGCTCCCCAAAAGTGGCTTCCCCCGGCAGTATTAATGCTCCGTCCCCTTATTCCTATGTCCATGATTCAAATCGTACTAAACTCTGTCGTATTTTATAACCTAGCATTTTTTGAAAACATTTGAAAGTCATAACTGCATAAAGATCCAAAATTGATAGAAGGTAGTCTACGCTTATACAAGAACCCTAACACCTCCTCTAAAGCGATAGAACAACACACCTAATCCTTTGATCGCGAGTTGAAGAGTTCTCGATATAGCCTGAGTTACCTGAATGAAATAAATCGTGTAGCCAAACGGTGGATGTCGAAGACGATTTCCGCGTGTCCGGAGGATCTAGGAAGAAGACTGAACCGAATGGAACAGTTCCAAAGTCCTGATTCAAGCGAGATTTCTCTTCGACCGCGACAGATTGCAAAAGGAAACGTCGATGGTTAGCCGGCGGTCTGGGCAATGAGACGACAGATATAAATTGGGGAGAAGAACAACGGTGTGACGATAACGACGATGACGAGGTGAACCGTCTCTCGGTTGAGGCCAAGCCAATCGGGTCACCCAGATCCAATAACGAAGAGCCTCTCAGACGAGGCCTCTGCGAGCTTTCTCCGAGGTTCGCGTGTGCACACGGTGCACACTTGGATTCCTATGCACACGCCGCTGTGTTTTCACGCACCTGTACAAGCCCCTCCCCTTCCCTACCTCACCTGCTGACGGCCAATGAACGCGGAAGAATTTTCGAGGCACTCTCAGCACCGTGTGTATATACTCTTTGACTCTTTCGCCGGCGATCCACGCCGGGAGGATCCAGAGGATCGTGATCATGACCGTGTCCGGGCCCTTGCCTTGTATACTCGGTGTCCTCTTTACAAACGCTCGAATATCAGGGATTCCTTTCTACTTCTATGATACACCGACTCGAGAGTGGAACAACGACATAACCCATTCGCTGTGACAACAATGCGATAGTAAACCACCGTGCTCCATAAAAGAGGTCGTTCGATTACGTCTCGGCCGAAGCTATTCCGTTTTATTCCGCTGCGATAACCATACTTTCCGCCGGGACGCAACGATCACGTGCACTATTCATTTAGCACCACTAAAAATTGCCTGAGTATTATTTAAATCCTAGTTTTACCCACGCGATAAAATTGAATGTTTAGAGAATTCTGTGCAGCAAGTACAGTTCGTCCACAAACCTTCGGTTACAGTCGGAAAGATCCTGCACAATGGAAATTAAAATTTTTTTAAAAAGAAACAATCGGGGAGACACTTAGTGAGTTTCTCTAGTTCCCAGCAATGAAATTAAATGTTTAGGGAATTCTGTGCAGCAAGCACCGTTCATCCACGAACCCTGGGTTATCCGTGGCATTTAACTGCCGACACGTCCCGCGAACGGTTTTCGAGGAAACACGTAAAATTCGCCGTGGAATATAACGGATACTCGATGTCCGCGGCACACGATCGCGTACACACATCGACGCTGAAAACCTCCGGCGCGTCGAGCTTCAGTTTCAATTTATTACCGCAGTGTCTCGCTTTATCCATGCTTTCATACGCGAAACCCGTTTTACCTTTTAGATTTATCCGCGCGAACGCATTTCGCCGCTTGTACACTCGTAAAATTCGTCGGAGGAATCGGAAGGGGGATAAACAAACACGGGCCTGTTTTCTCGTGAGATGCGGGAAAAATGTCGGTCTGTTAAATGCGAAAGCTTCGTTCCTACAGTTTTCATATTCAAATTTGTCTGGGCAGCCTGCGTGCGGTCTCGAGAACTTGAAACACCTTTATCAGATTCTCAGCATCGAAATGAAAGAGATCGCAATCTTATATTCTAGCCTTGAAAATGATTCCCACCATTTTCTGTACAGTTATTTCATGACGAGCCCAGTGAGAAAATTCATTATGAGAACCACAATTTAATTTGCAATCAAATTATTTGCTAATGTTGCAATTGTTCCAAACAAATAATGTGCTTTCATAGTGGGCCACTTTTTAAAAAGTTGAAAAACATGTGGACATGTTTTCTGTAATCATTTCTTAAATGATTTAATAATAAAATAAAAAATTATTCACTTGTTATGAACTCACTTAGTAGTTCTTCAGATAATTTATATAATATAGATATAAATAAAATTGTTTTTCTACTGACACGGGGGTTAAAAATTATCCTATCGATCTGAATGCTTTGTCCTCGAAGAATCCGCGAAGCTGCAGCGGGAAAAGCGTTGTTAGAGGAGCTGTGAATGGAAAAGGTCAAGGAATTCCCTGTGGATGACGAGGATCGCGTCAGAATTTGGTCCACGATGGAACAGTAGCAAACGATTGCCTCATTAGAGCTATTACATCGCAGGCCGTGACTTCCTCCGTGGAGCTGGAATCGTTTCTGTAGGAACGAAGCGGACGGTTCGCGATAATTACGTTCGTCTTCAGTCCGGTGCTCGGTTTTTGTCGCAATCGAAACTACCTGAAACCGAACGCCACGCCACGAGGAAGCGAGAAGAGAGGAACAGACACAGTCCAAAGGAAAGTGACTTCCTTGTATTCGCGCGTGTTTGCTGGCCGTATCGCGCGCGAATAAACGACCGAATGAAAGCGAACGACGATTGTCGCGCTGTCAACGCAAAACACTCCCACGATCGCACGCCTACGATTCATTCAATCGAACCGGGACGACTTTGTACATTTTTATCGAGCTTTACCGTCCGAAGAAATACTTTCTAAAACGTTGAATAATGCAGTTTGTCTGCTTGAAATAATTTTTCCGAGTCCTTGTTTTCAAAAATACATCACTGTGCCGCACGTGTTTGTCCTTAACAATTCTGAAACAAATTTCTACCACACACGACGCCGTTCGGAAATGTTGTTATTTATTCCCTCGGATATTCTACGGTGGAATTTCCACAGAATTTTCAACGGTTCCACGCAGCGAGGAAAACAATTTGTTTAATGACTCCAGACAAAATTGCCTTCGAGATTGCGCAAGCCATGAAACGAGGTATCGGGAAACGGTTTCAATCGAGAATGTTATGAAACGAAGTAACGGTATACTGCTCGTACCTTATTCATCTTGCCGCGCAGCCTCCCCCGCGCGGGTATTGTAATAATCCGTCATTATTACTGGTGGAAATAATGTGTGTATAAACTATCCTACAGCGAATTCGATTTGTTACTGCTCCAATGGACTGTCGCGGTGCAACGCGCGTATCATTGTCGGCCGTTGCGTGCGCGTAATAGCGTTTTACTAGGAATCGAAAAAATGGATAACGAACGTCACGTGGAATTGATAATTGATAGTAACGGTATACCTGTCTTGGCTCACGGACTCCTGGCCACGAACTGCCGAGGGAACCGATGGCTTTCGTGCGCACGAAAAAGTGTGAAGCGTTTAGCGAACTCTAGATAATGGTTCCAGTCTCTTTGATAGTTTCCGAGCGTTAAACAAACTCCGAGGTTCATTTAGAAAATGAGCTGGAGTTTGGCTCCTAGAAAGATTTCTGCTTCCGAAGATAGACTGGTGGACATTCTAATCCCATTGTTAGAGGATTAAGCACTGAACGCTGAGAAATGAAAGGCCGCAATAAATAGTTATCTCGCGGTGCTGATTATAGTCGGACGAAGGAACCGATCGGCCGGTAGCAGATTCGAGCAGCTCATTCCTAAGAAGGTCAGAGGAACGAGGAAGAATAGAATGAACGGCGACGGGGGAATTGGTAACTGGGTTACCGGTGTCTTCGTGAAGCAACGCTGATCAGCCTCTCGCTCTCTTTGTCTTTCTCACGGCCCCTCGCGTTCCCTCCGAGAGATCTTTTCCCTTCGTTCCTCTCCGGTTTAGCATCACACAGAGCCAGCGAATCCGTGGAACACCTCTCTGGACTGACTCGGTAACGGGATTTCGGAGCGCGTAGGGACACCGCGCCGCCTCTGCTCACCTTCGAGGAACACACGTGCGCATGAATCTCGACAGGTATCGCGAGATTATCGAGGAGAAGGCATCGACTTCTACGATCTCTTATGTACGCTCCTCTCGATTTTAAATTATACCGATCATCGTGCCGATTATTAAGACTTTTCACAATCAGTTACCTTAATTCTCTTTAACGATTCATCTTGCCAGAATTAACTAGAGATCTATGTCTATCAAATTCGGAGTGGCTCAATTGTATACTCACATTTTACTGTTGCTTCGCTGACTGAAAATTACAAAGTTAGGAGCCACATGAGAAGTAGTCGAACGAGAAAGAAGTCGTTGTGCTCGCAGGGACTCGGGAGTTTAGCGACCGGTACAATCAATGATGGATTCTTTCTGTACAGGTTCGAAGAATTAAATTGTAATTGAATCCCCGTGGCGCAGGCTCGAGATATTCCTGTACCGTTACCGAACATGGCGCATATAATATGAGTAGATTTGAAAGGACGATTAATGTACTCGGCATTCTCCAGCCGGAGAAGACTATTCGTTTAAAAGTAACGTCGTCGGTAGAAGCTCGTTCCGCAGCTTCTGTTCGCTTCGAATCGGCTCGGCAAAATGTAGGCTAATTACTCCCAGGGGGAGGGGATTCTTCTCTCTGTCTCTCTCTGTTTTTCTCTCTCACTGTAACCAACAATCTCACTTCGCCAACCGACCAACAATAATCTCGTTTCTGTGTATTTGATTTGTTTTGCTCGGTTGCAGATGGCTGTCGAGAAGAGTGTCCAATTACTCATCGTCATCCTTTCTTCGACGTCCGTCATTTCGCACTCTTACGTCGCCCAGGCTACAGGTAACAATCACGTTGCGTCACGAACCTCTCCACCGATAACACGGCTTGATCGTAACGTCTCTCCTAATAGAGACGGACAATTAACAATTAGCGGTTCACCGTGCGGGACGAGTTATCCTCGCGAACGCAATTATCGCGCAATTCACAGCGGCGCGCGACGAAAGCGAGAATTTTCAGACGAACCAAGATATTATTAACACTAAATCAACCATTGTTAATCTAGTGGTTAATCGTAATATTTTTGAAAGTACTTTTTCGTCTTGTTGCTTCAATGTGTACGATGCGATCGTCGATTTCACTGGCCTTCTCTGTTTCACGGGCTAGAGCGAAAACAGTGAAAACAAACTTGGATTCGAAATTGAACGGTTCGTAAACTTCCACTTTCCTGGTGTCAATATTACTGACAAGCCCGCGAACTGGTACAATTAATCCTAAAAATGATTTGAAACGGGTATTAAATGATTATAGCAGACTAAGAATGGTGAATCGGCCCCACCCTGGACTTTTATTGTAATTGTGTGGAAAATATTGGTTTGAAAAAAAATAAAAACGTTGAAAAATAACCCCCCAAAATTTCAAGTCACCAAACCTTCATATAAGGATTATATGAGGGTGAATACCCTCAACTATATCTTTTTTTCTCGGTTGTTAATTAAGATATTCAGATTAAAAAACGAATTTACCCTCATATAATCCTTATATGAAGGTTTGGTGACTTGAAATTTTGGGGGGTTATTTTTCAACTTTTTTATTTTCTTAATTTATTTTACGTCGCTCTCAACTCTTTGCTAAGGTTACTTCGCGACGGGACCTACAGTTTATTATGGTGGGTTCCGAACCACCTTGGGCACCACAGTATTTAGATAGCACATGGAATATTTCCAAAGGTGCCGGCGGCAGTGGGATGGAACCCGCGACCACGGAATCCGCAGTCGCGCGCTCTACCCACTGAGCCACTGCGCGCCCAATTTCAACCTAAAACCAATGTTTTCCACACACTTTCAATAAAAATCCAGAGTGGGGCCGATTCACCATTCTTAGTCTGCTAGACCCTTTTTCTGTACTTCCAGAAATTGCTAAAAATTAACAAAGATTGTATGGAATAAATATTAAGATTACTTCGAGTCCAAGGGGTTAAGTTGCAAATTCCGATTGAAGACCTACAGTTTCCAATTTCCTCGAACTCTCGAGATGATCGAAGGATATTTTCAAATAAGAGGAACACGAGTTTACTCGTTTCCCCAGCGAATAACCTCAATATTGGTTATAAAAATGAACCACGACCACGGGCGGATAACTTCCAGCTTCCGTATTTCCATGAAAAAATTTGCGATTCCTCGATCCAGATTGAACCGCCCCGTGAGTTCTCTCTTATTGGTTACGTAAAAATAAAACCGAAGGGTAGATTCATATCTGCCATACCGAGATCGAGTCTCGATGAAAGATACGCATCGTCGACTGTAATTACGAGACTGTTGATCCGGAAGCATCTTTCCTCAGCAGTGAATCGGCTGGAGAAACGAAACCGTGAAAGTGACCCTCGCCTAGAAACGTCGGTCATCGGGGTGATCTCGGATTCTTTCGGGATCGTTAACCCATTTGCATCGTTACTGCATGTTTCTGCACTAGTGAACGCCTTGCGTAGCGATTAATTCCAACGTACAGAATGGGGCTAACTGATCGCTCACACTTCAAATCAGGATAACTGTTTTATCTATGCAACAAATGACTTTAATGTCTCTGTCAGGCTAGAAGAATTGGTTTAGTAAATTAGTTTGGTACTAATAAATATGTTGAAAAAATGCATGCACCGTAGCACAATGTAAAACTACATACAGCTGTACAGACTCCGTTTAGAGAAGTCTGGGTAAACTTAAATAAAAAAAATTATGGTAATTATTTACATTAGGGGCTCCCTCACCGATTTTGATGACCTTGAAATATGTTGTCAACGTCATCATTATGAACAACTTTTCCCTATGCATGTTACCGCCGCTCGGTTTTAGTTTTCGAGATATTCGCAAAAAACTATTGCTAATACTGTATTGAATTTTTCGTATTTCTGTACTCATTCTGATCGCATAATTTTTTTCACAATTTCAAATCAAACCTAACCTAACCTAATCACCCTGTTTTCTCTCTCATGTCCTCAGCGAGTTTAGAACCTTGCCACGAAGCGTGCAGGAATACGAAAAATTCAATACAGTATTAGCAATAGTTTTTTGCGAATATATCGAGAACTAAAACCGAGCGGCGGTAACAAGTATAGAAAAAAGTTGTTCAGAATGATAATCTTGACAACATATTTCAAGGTCATCAAAATCGGCGAGGAAGCCCCTAATGTAAATAATTACCAAAATTATATGCGTTCTGAAAGTTTCATTGAAAGTTAGTTAATTGGAAAATCATGAAAAATTCCAATTTTTTTACATGGACACGCTGGTGTAGCGTGGCAGTGCGTATTTCCTTCGAATTCAGTGGGAATCGAATAGTGTGTCAGCCGCGAGGGAATATCTGAAATTTCTGTCGCGCATTGGGGACGGGTTTGAGGGGCTGGGAGCCAGGCTCCGCGAGCTCGGCTCAGTTCGATGGAATTCATGACTTTCGAAAGGAAGTGAGATGTAAGTGGAATTCGGTGTCAGTGTCGGGTTCGCGCGGTCCTGAAAAGTCAATCGCGGTGTGTACTCGCGAAACGTCGGTTCCATTCAACGATGGAACCCGAGCCCGCGGATAATCCTACGAATCACCGACGCCACGAGACACTGGGAACATCGAGTCTTCTGCCACGCACGTGGGAACAACGTCCCAGCGGTGTTGACACGCGTAATTACACCGCAAACAATCCTCCCAGCCGATTGCAGACGCGAGCGAAAGATTTTCCGCGGGAAACGGAACGTTTTCCTTCACCCACGACATTTCCTTCGATTTCCACGAACAACCAGGACAGCTTTTATTTGCTCGTACTTGGATCATTCCGCGTTTGTAAATTCTAAAAGAAAATGTAACAGAGGAAACGCGTGTCTCGTGAAATTCAAATAAAAGTATTATTTTGTTTCTGGTTACGATTCGTTGTGTGCTTGTAAGAAGTAGGAAGATATGCAATCTACTAATCTCGTTGCACGTTACCGGTTTTATGCATATCGTGAATGCTAATTTATGAAATAGCTCGTAGTTGTTATATCCTTTAAGAACTACTTTCTCGAAATTATGAATTTTTCAGCGGTTTATCGCGTGAGCTGTTTGCGGACATCCATTGTGTAGATGGGACGAACGCTAATTAGAATTTTACTGAAATTCGTACAATTGGAACTAACGCAGATCGACTTGCAATAAATTCTACATCGAGTTCTATTTCTAAATCTATCGCAATTGGGGGTGAGTGATCGGTGGTCAGCGACCCTAATCCAACACAAATAACGACTGAAACGTTTCGTCAACGATTGTGGAATGACATGGGTTGAATTCCTGTGACCCAGATTAGCTATTTTACGCGACACGTCGCCGCCGCTAGCTTAAAAGTTAGCCGCAAGTTCGTGAAGGAAGCTCGCACGATGAGATTAGAAAATTCACGAGAACACAACTAGCTGACGTATATCCCGTCAACGTTGGAATTTAACGAGCTGCTTGATACAGTAGCGAAACTTTTAATGAACCCCACAGCAAGTTCGGGGTTTAGTCGACGCTTTCCGTTGCGTTCGGGCTAGAAAAATGAATTATTATGGTACTCGCCGGTAACGAGTCTACTTACTCGAACGCGTCTCGTAATCGATACGACAACGCTCGTCCCCGGACCCCTCCCTGTCTGTGCCCACACGCCCACGCCTGATAATTGGAAACGTTGATTACATTTTCTCGAGCTCACGCGACTCTCGTAAACCGGGAAACGCGGGCAAACATTTTTATCGAGCTGTTGCGAGCGTCGCTTACAGATTGAAAATGATCGTGCACTTTAATACTTCGTACTCGAACGGTGACTACGAGGCGCCACTAAAAATTGATGTACTATTCAAAATATTGTTTAGATCGTTAAATATCTCGGTATCTAGTCAATTAATAACATTTGGGTATTGCATGGGGTATTATACCAATATTTCAGATCCATGAAATTTCAAAAATCATAGGGAATGGAAATGCTCATAATTTCAGATCATTTTTATCCTTTAACTTGTTCTTTTCATAGCTCAGTTGAGATTCTTACAAATTTATAGGACACAGACAGATTTAATAATAATAAAACTGCTTTGAATATTGGTATGACAATTTTTATTGGCGCCTCATTCGAGTGCAAATAGTTAAATACCTAGTTGCAGATTTTTCCGGCACGGGCGAGGCAAACAATACACATTGCCTCGCTGGGACGCGGCACACAACACGTTATCGCATTGCTTGCCTCGCCCGGCCGATTCAGACGGAGAATCCAAACTGTATCGTGTTTGATATCATTTTAATCGGAAAAATGTAACGAATGTGCATCTGAAAGTGGAACCCAAAACTTTTTAAGACTTGATAAAAAGTATATAACGTAACAATATAAAATATACTGGTCGGAAGAAATGTTTAATTTTCAAGTGAAAATAGACGTAGACACGAAAAGAATATTGCAATCGCTCAAGCATCCCTGATCCTGTTAAGAATATTTTTTTGAATTTATCAAAGATCTCGCTCAGCTAAATAATTATCAGACTGAGAATTTTTCTGAGAGAATGATAATCATTCTCGCGATACCGAGAAAAAGAAGACGATGAAGTCTGACCCAGGAACGGTTCCGCAGCCAGGTCAGCGTTGTCTCATGAAAAATTCCAAGTTGCGTCTGGGCTGTTGCGCTACTTCGTATCTCGAGCTGTAACCGAGATAACGGATCAGCTGGCCGAATCCATTTAATTGCCGAGCGATTTGATCGCTTAATTGCGAATGCTCTTTAGAGAAGTCTCGTTCGATTCCGGCGATCACCGGGTAATTCTCGCAATTTCTGATTCACGGGAGAGCTCTGGTTTCTCTGGTTCGATCGGAGATAAAGAAGTCTCTCTCTCTCTCTGTTAAAAATCATCATTGCGAGAGGAGGAAATAAAAATGAGAAAAAAATTATGTGGAACGCTGCAAGTGGCCGTGTGTCAAGCACTACGGACGATGCACGGAGTAGGTCATTGTATCGGTAGTATGCAGGCATATAAGGAAGCACGTGCAGAGCCTACATGCTTGCTCGCCTATGCCTCGGTCACCTAACCAGAACCGATCACGGTGAATACTCGGCAAAAACCTAAATACGCTCAAGCTCGAACCTGAACGCTGTGCGGGAAAATATCGGGTCGAGATCTCGATTACTTTTCGCGACTCCTCTCTAATTTTCTGGTTTTCGTGCACGCCGAGATTTTTGCTAATCCAGTGACCGAAGGTTGAACAACCGATTAACGCCTGGGGCCGAACTTGGAATTCGGGCCGAGCGGCCCCGATTCCATCGTGAACCGCCTCGAACGGGCCCAAGACCCCCCGTTTCGTTTTCAGCCCGGTCGGACGGACCGTTGCACGCAACTAATTGCCGCTGACCTCGGCAACGGCATTGTCGCATCTTGATTAACGCTTACCGGACTGTTTTCCTGACTCTCTAACAGTAAATCGTAGAATTCGACGATTTTCTATGAGTGATATTTTTAACATGTATTTCCCAGAACAGACTTTTCCCAGCCTCGTGCTGAAGATGTGCACGCATTTTTTTCTCTTGGCGCATTAATTATCCGCCTTTGTGTCAAAGAGTTACAGTCGAACAAACAACCGGCGGCTATTATTATTATACCTCGAACTCCCAGCGGAGCAGTATGTCGGTTAGAGATCCCCGAAGGCGGACTTTCTACTGTCATGCCCATAGCGGCTGCATCAGTTTATCTTCACGCTCCTGTTCGTTTCTTTCCGTATTAAAAAACATTAGCATACCACGGTGCATTTATTACGAGCAGCGTTGCTATCGGCCCATAAATTACTATTCATACGCACACAAGATCAAACGAGGAATCGCTCTGGTTTGCAGGTAGAAGATTGTTCGGCGGTTACAGGATACTGCCGAAGGTTTGTCAGCCGACAGTCCCGTCTCGAGTGAAGTCCACCGAGCCAGCGATATGCATGTTCAATTACGAGTGTACGCAACGGAACGGGCAGGTCGTGGGCGCCTGTATGGACGGGTTCCTCTTTGGAGCCTGTTGTCAACTGCCCCCGAAGAATTCTGCTCTCAGCAACTTGGACAAACTTGGCGCCACTTGGCCAGAGTCGTTAGGCCTGCACCAGATCGACCATGTGCCAGATATACCGATTCTCTTGAACCCTGATGGAACACCATTAGGAATGACAGTGTTCCAGGATAGCACCGAAAACACCGAGACCCCTGGGAACCAGCTGAGTAACGAAGAAACTCCCTATACCAAGATCTCCACGTTTAAACCGCCTCCGACAACTACCAGACCTCCATACATCATGGATACCATCCACAACGGTGAGAGACCCCAGATACCCTCTCAGCCGGATATCAGCAACCTGGAACAGAACTTCGGAACTCTGCTAGGACAACAGAACATCTTAAACGATTTGTCTCTACCTGGACTCCTCACTCACTCGGACAAGAATAACATCCAGCAAGACTCGAATCCTGTAACCACTTTATTGAGTCCTGATCAGATACTTCAGATCGCTGATCCTGTTGATCAACTCCCAGCTCTGTTCTCTCAAGGATTGAGTCAGAACAATCACACCTCTGCGGACACGATACTCTTGAACGAGAATGGAACTACTTTGAACGAGACTTACAATCCTGACGAGCTCTTCAAACCCAGTACCGAGTCCAGCACCGAGTCTAGGAAGGTGTCCGAGACTACCCAGAGACCCAAAGTAACGGAACCTTTGCCAGTTACCACGAAAAAGAAACCTTACTATGGATCCACGTATCAGAACAACCCTGGGACTCCTTGGATCAAGTTCCCTGATCAATTCTCGTCCTCTAACTTCGATCAGAAGTTCGGCACGCCTTCTATGACCAAGTCACCCAGTGCCACCACGTATAGCGATCAACAATCCACTACTGCCGAAGCGATACACGAGACGAAGGTCTTCGAGAAGGCTAGCACCGTTCAAGAACGAGTGTCAACGAAGGATGTTGAAGCTACCGGGATTGGGGACGAGAGGACCACCACGCCGATGAGTACATTGAGCGATGAAAAGGACGATGATCTAATTAGAGTGCCCACTATCACCTATGACACGCCATCGGGTAACAAGAAGGACGATACGGTGGACAAAGCTGAGCAGTCGATCAATCACATTATTTCCATTCTGAATAATACGAGACCTGGCTCGGGGACCACTATACAAACCACTAATTCGCCCATCGACAAGTGGGTCAGCATCGACGAGCCTTACAAGCCTTCTCTCATCAAGATCTCCACCACGAAAGCGTCCACGCCTGGACCATTCAACACCCAGACCTTCCCCTACGACGTGACTTACTCTACTTACCCGACGACTTATAGTCATTCATCAAGGCCGTCGACGCAGGCCAGTAATTATGGCTACACTCGAAACTCCACTGCGAATCCTCCAGCTCCTACAGTCATCGTTCTAGGACCTTTCGGAACGGAATTGTCAACGGAAACCACGAAGTTGATCACGAAGAAACCTGACACTACTAAGCCCACCGCTGGCTACCTGAGACCCGGTCCTTTGACCACGAAGAAGCCCAGCATCTCCACAACCATCACTCACAACATCAGCACAGTGATCGCGAATACTGCGACTAACAATGTTGTTTCCACGAGCATCTTCAGCGTGAGCCTGAAGGACGGCACCACTTCGAAGCCTACAGTCAGTAATAATTATAGTACAGAGCCTGTCGTTGTTGAAGAGACTCAGACCTCTGTCAAAATACCCACCAGAAGGCCTACAATATTCACTACTTTGGCACCTTGGTCGTACAAGCCTAATTTCCCCTTCAAGCCTTCCACACCGTCGCTCATTTTCGCTGACAACGAGCCGACAGCTGTGAACACTGTCTTCGTGAAGGATACCAGTGTCTCCACAACCATAAAGATCAAGACCACCACACCTCCTCCTCCTTGCGAGGACGAGACCCCTGCTCCTGATGAAGAGATCAATTTCCCACCGGTTCGGAATCCTAATCTGAACATCTCCGCGCCTATTTCTCAGCAAGAGAAGCCGACCATCGTTGAGACTTTTAATAATACTCGTTTTCCTGAGATCGAGATACTCGGGGAGAATGATATCCCCACGCCTACGTTCATCGAGGACGATGTGCTGACGAACAAGGTGGACACGTTCGTCAACAAGATCGTGCAGAGTCTGCAGGGCAACTTCCAGGTACCGAAAGTTGTCTCTACTTTAGGGATTTTTCCTGCTCGAACCAGAAGAATGATTTTCTCCTAACATCTTTCATGTCTTTCAGGACCTCAAGGATGTCGTATACAATCGAGCGAACGCCACCACAGTGGCCCCAGCCGCTCCCACGAAGAGGCCATCGAGCACCACCAAGAAACCCACCAGAAGACCAGTCTCGACGACCAAGCCTCTACCGAGTACAACAAAGAGACCAGCCACCACGAAGAGACCCGTCAGCCGTCCAACTTCGGCGAAACCATTGGCGACTGAGAAACCAGCTCGACCTTCAAAGCCGACAACTTTGAAGCCAAAACCAACCACAGTGTCCAGCGTTACCACGAAGAAGCCTCAAGTGACGACGAAACGAACCAGACCGACTAGAAGACCTACCACCACAGAGGTTATCAGCACAGTGGCTGTAATCCTTGAAGAGGAAGAACCTGCTGCTGTTGAAACGACCACTGTAGCACAGACCACTGCTGGCAACGATCTCCGGTCCCGTAAGTTTAGGAAAACTTTTCCTCTTTCATTCTACAGTAATTTCGCATTTAGTATCCAACAACCTGTGTTCTGTACGGACAGTGATCGCATACCGACATTATTTTTTAATGACTACATCTATCGGCCGCGACGTGAATTCAAAAGAAAGCCGAACGTAGAGAAGGACAGCATGATCAGTGATGCCAGCTGCTGGGCCCCCCACTCTTACTTCTACTGCGCACGCGCTACACATGAACGTACCTGTACTCACCATAAGACTCACACGGGCAGAGTAGAGGTACGTTCGTGTGTAGCACGTGCGCAGTAGAAGTAAGCGTGGGGACCAGCTGGAGGGGCAAGTTCCTCGGTTCCTCCGATTCTGGCATCACCAGTGAAGCCAGAATGAGGACGAAACGAACCTCATGTACTCCCCAACTTACCCCGTTCACTATTCCATTCCAGCACGGTCCACGGTTCTCCACTAAGCCGTAGACTGGTCGCGTGGAGTGGGGCGAATGGAACGTTTGGCTTCCATTCGCCCCACTCATTCCCCGTCAGCAGAGAGGGGGTACATCATTTACCGTGACTCCCCTAATATGGTTATACTGGGCATCACTGAGTATGATAGTGGAGTGGGTAGGCACCGGACAGTGATCGCGTACCCAACCGCGGACAGTAAACGCTACTTTACCATAGTTAGCATTCTTCATGAAAGAGCTACTTTACAATTAATTAAACTAATTTTACTTAAAATTAAACTAATTGTCTTCGCAGAATGTGGAATAAGGCCTCTAGCGAGGGAAGGTAAGATCGTCGGAGGTAAAAGCGCCTACTTCGGCAAATGGCCTTGGCAAGTCCTGATTCGTGAGGCTACCTGGCTGGGTCTCTTCACGAAGAACAAGTGCGGAGGCGTTCTGATCACAGAAAAATACGTGGTTACCGCTGCTCACTGTCAACCAGGGTAAATTCTAGCTTCCGATCCATCTTTCACAGGTACCACTCTGAAGATCTACATTTTCCTTTTGATCCTGCACAGATTCCTAGCAACCCTGGTAGCCGTCTTCGGGGAATACGATCTCTCCGGCGAGCTGGAAGACAAACGCAGCGCGACGAGGAATGTTCGACGTGTGATCGTCAACCGAGGATACGATCCTACGACTTTCGAGAACGACTTAGCTCTTCTGGAATTAGACTCGCCGATAGTTTTCGACGAACATATCGTTCCCATCTGTATGCCGGACGATGGGATCGATTTTACCGGGAGAATGGCCACTGTCACTGGCTGGGGTCGATTGAAATACAGTGAGTTTTTCAGTTATAATTTTCTGTATCGTATATCATCGAGAAATGAGAAGCGCATCACACACCCTTGTAGTACTGGAAACTATCCCCTTAACCGTCATACGCTCCTCAAAAATAGCTGCATAAAAGAGACTAACAACGTTTATAAATATCTTAAAAACTATTGAGTGTTAGCGTCTATAATGGTATATATTCGTAAATGGGAGATCGAGATCTATAAGTATATAGAGTCTCAACTAAATCAGTGTGACAACGTCCTTGCACTCTCCTTGTAAGATAACAATTTACCCATTTTTATTTTACACAATAAATCAACACATTGTGTTTCATTTGAAGCGTCGCATTTTAAAGAAACACATCTCACGACGTAGACATAAAAGGATGGATAATTTTACAGTATATGAAAATATTGAATGGGTGAATTTTCATCATGAGCAACGTATGAGGATTAATAACATCTAATCATACATGCTGGAAACGTTTAATTACAGATGGCGGTGTACCGTCGACTCTGCAAGAGGTCCAAGTGCCGATCATAAAGAATTCCGTCTGCCAGGAGATGTTCCAGACGGCAGGACACTCGAAGCTGATCCTGGACAGTTTCTTATGCGCAGGATACGCCACTGGGCAGAAGGACTCCTGCGAGGTATTCATCGAATCATTGAATTAATGCCGTTGAGAACCATAAGTTCATGGTTCGACGATTCATTCCGCTCCGCGGGAAAGCGCATTAAGTCCCCGTTATACTTTCCTCGGTAAAACGGTGATATAGAATTTTATCGTTTCTTCAGGGTGACAGCGGTGGTCCACTGGTCATGCAACGACCTGACGGACGATGGTTCCTGGTCGGCACTGTGTCTCACGGAATTAAATGCGCTGCGCCTTATCTACCTGGTGTCTACATGAGGACCACCTTCTTCAAGCCTTGGCTTCAAGGTGTCACTGGAACCAGAGCATTGGGGAACTGAGCCTTTCCTAATCGAACTACACTGGCATTGACGATTCTCTGCCGCCTGTATAAATGTACAAAGGAACACTAATTTATTTCCTTCGGGATCGATCGAGGATCGAGCAAACGGGATCTGCACACTTTCGACTTTAACCCTTTGCACTCGATCCCCTAAAATGTCCTAGAAACGTGGGACGTTGTTAATCCAGCCGGAAACTCGAACGTTCGTAGGCGAAAAAGTAGGCAGACAACAGATTTGTTTAAATGTAACAGTAACTAATTTGGAACCTAAATCGGACCTGATTTTCAATTGAACGAGTTTCTGGCAGGTGATAGAAGATTCCGCGAGCGCAGAGGGTTAAATAGTGCGTTGTTATCGAGAGGCCGAGCGATTAATTCGAATTTCGCAATAGTATCGCTGTCAGAACAAGAAAGGTACACTCCCTCGAAGCCGATCGATCGTGTGTACGTGAACGTTGCACCAGGGCACGAATGTGCCAGGCGAACTTTGCATCTGGATCAAAGATCTCGAGATCTCGTGGGCGTAATTATACTAATTTGTTAACGGAGCAACGAGCCGGCC
Source organism: Lasioglossum zephyrum (assembly GCA_028455615.1). Lineage (NCBI taxonomy): Eukaryota > Metazoa > Arthropoda > Insecta > Hymenoptera > Halictidae > Lasioglossum > Lasioglossum zephyrum. The sequence goes on along the minus strand of CM052330.1, from coordinate 16,681,443 downwards.
CGCCCCAGTTCACAGGCTAACGAGGTGGGGCTCGTTCGGATAAATGAAAAGTTTAAACGGCGAACGATGGAAAATCTGCGTTAAGAATCATTTTTAAAGAGAAAAAGAGAGAGTATATAGAGTTCCAGGAATTGCTAGAGTAATTTCATGGGCTATCAGGATCATTGAAAATCCGATTTTCCTTTAATTAAACATCGGCCCACGTCGTTCGCCATTTCGACCCTTCAATTATTGGATCGCACCATTGACGGTAAATTGCGATTCGAACAGAGTTTTGAGTACTATACAATCACGTGTTGCGAGCCTTATTTATTTCGTTGTTAGCTGTTATTTATTAAACCCATTTTTATACAAGATAATCGATTTCTTATTTACACCTTCTCCACACGGAAGCGCCGGAAACTATGTATCACGGTTGGTGGTAAAATTATTTTACTATTAAGAAACAAATTAAATTAAAATTCCACTATGGGTACCCAAAAAATTTAATGTATTAAAACTATTAAAGGAATTACGCTTGTTATTAAACTTCGAATTCCATTTGTTATCAAGTTTCGAAATGTTAAGAATAATTTAAAAGTTCCGTGTAGCTCCACGCGGAAAAGGGATGAAAGCACCCGAACATCACACGGGGTTGTTCATACTAATTAACCCTCTTTCTGTCGTCCCAGTTGGTTAAACAGCAACCAAGATGGCTACTCCATCAGCATTACCGAGAATTTTTCATCTGATACAGCTTCGTATTCGCGTCGTAACCTTTTTACGCTCCTGGAAGGAGATCCAGCCACTCGTCTAGCTTCAACCCTCCTGCCAAGAAATACACATTTTCTTTGCCGCCTTCCATTCTGAAAATTTGATTCGTTGCTCTCAGACGCAAGTAATGTTCCTCTAATCCCATTTCCTTCTCTTCTCGCCTATATCGAATGATTCCGGAAAGAAATCTTTTTTAATACGGCACTGGTTCCAATCACAAGCCCGTGAATTTCATAAAAGTGAACCACAACGATGGCGACACCGTAGACACCTACTCGGTGCTATTTTTACCAATATTTTCCCATTTGCTGCTCGGGACCATAAGTAATGTTACCATTTATTCTTTCGCTTTTCCTTTTTCCTTAGCCTGCGGCGACGCGTGAGAAAATTCTCGGAAAAATATTTTCCACGATGCTACACGTTACAAACCCTTGGATTACTACCTTTTCATTATAAATTATTCATCTTTCTTCTCGTTACAAAGGGGAAATTATTTTTAACTGCATTTATTAAAACGATTCGAAGAAGTAATAAAAAAAACCCTTCACCGTCTCTAACGAAGAAAAATGTCTGGGGATTTAATTGACGCATCCGTTTGCTCATCCTATTTCCTAGAGCGTGCGTCATTCTTTATTTTGTCGCGACCGCGACGATTACCATTATGTAGTAGACAGTTTTATTTTGAATAATGATCCGCTGTCTAATCATTAGCGAGAATTAGAAACCGGCGAATGCGGCAGAGTTGAAATGACGCCGATCAGGTTTCTGGAAACAGCGGTAACCTGAATTGTCGCGTTTCGACGATGCGCAGGTGGTTAATCACAGGTGACGCGAGCTCATCCTGTGCGATGCACGCGTCCATTTACGCGGAAAAAATATTTAAAACAAGGGGAAGCGGGTCGTGCTGATTCAGGTTGACTGATTACGTGACTAGGAAATATCCTCGAGAGGGGTTCGGTTTTATTGTTCCCACGCACGGCATATTTGATTAATCCTGCCCGGGAGGATTAACCCTCGGAGCTACTTCTATTCCAAAACCAAACAGTCCTTTCGACCTAGAATATTTCCATTTTATATAATTTCTTTCATATGATCAGTTCCAATATTCGTCCCAATTCAATCGACTAAATTCAAAGAAGTACGATAATGGAAACAATAGTTCAAAGTGCCAAGGATTAATCAAAACTTTCGCCCACGATGGCCGCGCGGAATCCACGGTTTTCGTTTTGATTTTCCCCATTGAGAAGCGCGGGCTGAATATAAATAGTCGTTACACGAGTAACGCGAGATACTTTGGCATTTCCACGGACAGGTGGTCGTGCGCCGCGAGTGCATGCATGCTACGAACACGTATCGCGAGCACATGAACCGTGATTGCATCGAGGTAAACACGTCGAATCTCTCGAATCATCCAGACAAATGCTTCCCCGGATGAATCTGGCCAGAAGAGTCGTTAGGCGAAGCTAGAATCCATTATTCTCCGACGAATCCTAGTCAATTTCAGATTTTATGCATTTACAAAGGAATGGGTTGGACGAAACAGGAGATGAATTAAAATGATTAAAGCAAGAATTGTGAATGTGCATCTGATCCTCACCTCTTGCAATCGATGCAGAAGATCACAGTCTACTAATAAATCGAGGGAGAATTTCTTCCTCTTTTTGTCGGGGTGTCCCGTAATTAATAATTGCGAAGGATCGAAGCGTAATTCTTCCTCCCTTTTAATTGAGGGAGGATTATTTTATCTATTATAGCGAGTGGCCATTCATGTCCTCCAATTAACTGTGAAACGTGTAATTTTTATCTCCTGAAATCAAAGGAGGATTCATCTACCCTAACAAGCGGTGAACCAAGTCCTCCGATCGTTTGCGGCGTTCTTCAATTATGAAATCACGAATATCTTTTTTTGAGATAGCTAATTTCTGCTCAGGCGTTACTGGGTTGATAGAATAGTTACTGTTCGCCGATGTGGGGTCCCACAGCTGAGGAACACCCTGTACGTGGAGCAGGATCGACCGGCCAGTAGAACATCAGGACACCCGGATCAATACGACCAAGAGAGACCGAAACAATGGCGGTGCGAGAAGAACGAGAAGGACGGAGCTCAACACCTACACGATTATGCGCCCGTTGAACGGCGCTGCTGCGTCCTGGAACAGGATGCAATCTTCGCGGAAGCTCATGCCTGCTTTTAAACTGCCTACACCGGAAAAGGTGTTCCGAGATCGATCTCGGAACCACCTAGCAAAGAAACAAAGACCTGAAAATCTGGGTTAAACGCCTCCCCGAATCTCAAACCACATGAAACGTCTACGAAGCCCCAGTAATCAAGAATGCAGAATCAGACAGAATCCCTGGAAAATTCTTCCGACGAATCTGGCAAACCAGGAAGAATGTACAATTTTGAAAAAATTAGAACTAGCGAGAAGGTAAAAAGAGCAGTTGGGACTACGATCTAATTAAAGACTCTCGTGTTAATTGAAGAGTGTTGTCGCAGGTGATGATCCTTGAGCGATCAAAGAAGATCGTCTCGCCAGGCCTCTGTCCAAGTGGGAAAAGGTTATCGCGCGTGTAGAATAAAAAGGGGCAATCGAAAATCTGAATGGAGAGAAAATGTCACCTGGGTCGTGTCGAGGAAAAAAGCTGGGGGACGCGCAAGCGCGTGGCTTCCCGCGAGCTTGTGCTAGGGAAACCGGAACGACGTTGGAAGTATAGATTGCCAATGCTGCCGCGGCTGGACTCAGTCCTCCAGCAAACTCCATCGAGGACTTGTTGATCCCAGGAACTAGCAAGACAGGCGGCTGATCCTTTCTTCAGGGAACAACCGGCTGAGCTGAGGCAGGACTTAGTCGCAGACAATGTAAGTCCGATTAATTACGCTCTGTTCCCTCCGCTTACAAACTGCATCTCGCGGCTGTTTGCATCTCCGAGTTCAACCCTTGATACCCTCTCCCGGAGACTGCCGGGTGTAGCCTTGGTCGCTATCTTGTTCGCACGATCTCTAGAAATGAAACGTAGACTGTTGGAACAGGGATATTTGCATATCGTAGCTGGGGGATGAAGATTTACACGTAGTTGCTATTCTCCCTGCAGAGCTTTTACTGCGATACGAATATTCTGGATTTTATCAAACTGTTCTGCAGAGGTATACTATTTTCTGGGTTCAAAGTTACTGCTCAAAGTTACAACTGTGAGTCTTGCAGAGATGTGTTGTTTTCACGAAATTTTCAATTACTTCTTAATATTCGGTAATGTATTTAAATATTTTCTCGTCGTCAACCCTTGAAAGTCGCGCCAATCGCGTGTGAGAAACGCGACTGTCGACCGACGCATTCACACTTCCTGGTTCTACGCGTCACGCAGAAAACTCGTTCGTCCAACAATACCAAAATAAATTAGTTATCGCGAAACCTAATCCGTTGCGAAATTGATGTGCGAATTATAAGTCGACCAATAGGATTAAAATCATTTTGCACGTTTCGTTCTAGCCTGGGTAACACGTTTACCTTTACTTCGATATACAATTAGAGATTTTGAGTGAGATTAATCGCGAGCCAATTAGCTAATTGCTAGCTTGGGAACACTGTTCCATAAACCTTCTAGTTTATCTTACTGAAACAGCAAGAATATATCTAGAACTAAATTCGCTATAATTGTTAGAACAGATTACAAGCAGATTGCAGATCTTTATACGACAGAAAAATATTGATGAATTAATTAAACTATAAATATTTTTATCAGATTACTAGCTCACTCGACAGGCATCCTGTCCAAATTTTAATAAATTCGTTTGCGAAGAGCACAGTTTTTCCCGAATTTTCCATTTTCCCGGGCAACTTTTCCAAATATTCTTTCCCTAAAAACTTTGTTCGGACTATTACAAACATTTTTCTGAAAAAATTAACCAAATCGGTCCAGACAACCAACGAACAGCATTTAATTTTTATTTATATAGTTTATAAATTTGATAGCGAGCTACAGGTTGCGGATCCAGTTTTCAGAGATCCCGAAACCTCCCCGGTGCATCCGATCGCGAGTCAAAGATGCGCACGTGCGTTGCATTGACAGTGGTCGCTCTGGCGAGCACGATGCACTTCGGTGTCGATGCATGGGGCGGTCTGTTCAACCGATTCAGCCCGGAAATGCTGTCGAACCTGGGCTACGGTGGTCATGGCGACTACATGAGCAAATCGGGACTGTACCAGGTAAAAATTCCACAGGCTGATTAAAACGACAAGACGTTCCCGCTAGTCGGCCATCCCTATCGCAATGTTGCGACTCTCTGCCGCAATACGACCGGCGTTCGATCGATATGTATTATTTTCACGTAACAGCTGCATGGAGACCCTGCTGTTCGTCACGAACGATCCTCGCGAGAGATACTCTCGATAATTGATCCCGTTAAAAATTCCAACGATCCCCTAAAAAACCGCACGCAATCAGACGCCGATCCCTAGTAGCACAAAATATTGTATACAAATTCATATAATATTAAAAAGATTCAATCTCTTCTTAATATTTAAATATACGTACAATATTTATTTTATATTAAGCAACAAATATTGATTTTTAAATATGCAGGAAATATCTATTTCATGTTACGAGAAAAATATTTTTTTCTTATTATAAAATAAATCTTTATGTAATATCAGAAATTATATAAAATTATATGAAATAATATAAAAATTTCTTAATTGTAATAAGGTCCTTTCGAAAGTAAGAAATATTCATAGTTCCTAATTTTTGTTATAACTTTTTCTTACATTTGAAAATTTTATTGAATGTTATTTAAATATTGAATTTATATTTTTCAAATATTAGATTCACATTTACTTTATATTTTTTAAATATCTAGTTCATATTCTCTGAATATTTAGCTTATATTTTTTAAACATTCAATTTATATTTCTTGTACCTGTATACAATATTCAGATCCAATATTTTTCTCATTTGAAAAAATGTAGCTTAAAAAATATTTTTCCAATATTTGAAAAAAATATTTATCTAATATTTTTGTGCTACTAGAGTTCCTACAAACGTTGCACCTACGATTTCTACGCGTCTCTTCGAAATAGAAAACGGAATTATCTGTTTAAAAAACATGGATTGTTGCGATCCTTTAATCCCTTGCACTTGGAGAAATTTGAACTTGATGATTAACCATTTCTTCCTAGCTAGAATATTTCCGTGATTTTTAAAATTTGAAAGATATAAAATCGATTGTACCAGTATTAATTTTTTTTCTTTGTCTCTGTGCACATGTAACTTCTTTCTTATTAGATAAGTAGTCTTGTATCTTGCTCTTTTTTTCTTTTCTTTGTAAATACTTATGTATTTACTTATTTACTTATGTATTATAGACGGGTTTCTGCCCGTCTATAATAAATAATAATAATAATAAAAAATATTTAGTAATATAAACAATAATTTGAAGAATGGTACAACAATTTTCTGAGGGTTGGAACTAGACATGTTTAGTGCTCGTTTAATTCACGGAGACAGTTGAAATGAAACTTTCCCATGTTTGCCGAGAAAACACTAACGGGATCAAGAAGAGAGTAGCATAAATCCCGCGGAACTCTATCAACGGGGAAAGAATTTCCACTTCCGTCGCAAAGGCCGTTCGCAAATTCGCCGGTGGCACGTACGGCGGCCATTCAGCGCCTAAGTTATGGCAGTCGAAGCATGACCTGCTCCACTTTCGTTGCGATACCGCGTCTCTCGTAGTCCCCGTGGGGAAGTCTAACTTTCGTGTCTCGGTTCAAGCGACCGCTGTCTGGCGCCTACGGGAACTCTTATGGGGAATCGATGGAGGAATTGGCGGAAGTCCCGTGCGAGGAAAGACCATGCACAGCTAACGAGCACTGTTGTGCCGGCTCCGTTTGCGTTAACGTCGACAGGGGTAATTACCATCTTGATCGCCTAATCTGTCCCTGATCGGGCCGGCCACAATTCAAATAGAAATTAAATTCAACGGAATAGGTCTTCGAGGCCATTTCTGCATGAATATTCAAGAATCTTTTGCGAACGTATTTAATGGCACTTGAAATGCATGCGTGATTTTGGTCGAGCGAAAATAATGAAAATTTTTTATGAAATACGAATCTTTTTAACTTGTAGCCTTTCAAGATCTGAAATAAATTAAAACCGTACTGAATCTTGTCGTATTTTATATCCTAGCATTTTTGAACATTTCAAAAATCATAATTGCATGAAGATTCGTGGTCTATTAATTAATACGAGAACTATATTTATTTATCGCGGGTTTTACGAAAGATTATTACGCGCAGAAACATTATTTGTCCTATTTTCTTGAAATAATGGTAAAGTGTCTTTAGCTGAGGGGTAAATTTCGAAGGAGGTGTGAATGATTATGGTTTCTAGTGGTCGGACACTGTGTGTTTGACTTCGGGCAAAAGCAAGGCGAGCTGTGCAGGAGGGACAACGACTGTGAGACTGGTTTGATGTGTGCCGAGGTTCCTGGCCGTGAATCCCGGTCGTGTCAACCACCGGTGACATCGAACAAACTCTACAGTGAGTATCAGGCCCTCCACCCACGCACTATTCGATTATTCTTTCGTCCCTTGAACGAAGTCTCACGGTAGAAGGTCAATTCACATATTACGTCAAAGAGATAATTATAAGCTCTTACGTAGAGACCAGCTTTATATATAAATTGATCAGCGTTGTAACCGACCCTTTGAATGATTCCAGATGAAGAGTGCAACATATCCGGCGAGTGCGATATCGGACGCGGCCTGTGCTGTCAGCTGCAAAGACGTCATCGACAGACACCCAGAAAAGTACTGACGTTGCACTAAAGCCTACCCCCTCAATCCCCCTCGCTGTCTATTCGCCGTGTGATCGATAGATTTATTTTTTCAAGTTCGCTGGAGCTCGAACGAATTTTTCTTCCGTTTCTTTCCGACAACCGCGCCCCGAATTTTTATCGATTCGGACACTATTATCATTTATTTATTAGCAGTTTATTTTAACGTGTTCGTATTAATGAAGAGGAGAACGTTCCTGATGTTGTCTCCGTCGAATCGTTGAGATAATTTTCCATAGAGAATCGTTCCAAAGATAATCTGGGACAGAAATTAGTTTATGATATCGGCGCACATGTTCGATCAAAGAAACAACAAAGCAATTTCGCAATTTATAAAATTTTTCTCATCGTTTTGATCCGATTCTGGATCCTTTTCAAGAGAATTTTGCGTTTGAAAAATACTGAATGATGTACTAAATGTTTCAAAAGATCAAAAGTAACTGTAAATTAAATTTTCATCGTACTCGCTATGTGTAAATTATCAACGTTTTTGCGTGTCACTGTATTCCATGATTGATAATTTACACATAGCAAGTTCGATGAAAGTTTAATTTACAGTTACTTTTGATCTTTTGAAACATTCAGTACTACATTCAGTATTTTTCAAACGCAAAATTGGAAACGTTGAGAAAAATTTTATAAATTGCAAAATTGCTTTATTGTTTCTTTGATCGAACCTGTGCGCCGATATCATAAACTAATTTCTATTAATTCGTACGATCGACAAAACGGAATATTTGATAATCTGGAACATTCGAGTAGTGTCCTGTTGTAGTTCATTGTTTATTTGTTCACTATTTTGTAAATTCGTTGTTATTTCTAGAATTTTTCGAATGTCGCCATCCCCCGATTAAACCTTCTCCTCTTTCCCCAGGTGTGCTCCTACTTCAAAGACCCCCTGGTGTGCATCGGACCAGTCGCAACGGACCAGATCAAGTCCGTAGTGCAGTACACTTCCGGTGAGAAGCGGATTACCGGTCAGGAGAATCGATTCTTCAAGAACGATCCCTTCGCCTAAACGCCCTCGATCACTCGAGATGGTGGTGGGGGAAACGTCGCAAGAAATCAAACCCACCGCACATAATTCTCACGGATCTAATTCAGTATAATTTCCGCTACGATTCGACGAGCTGTCGATTCGAAATTCTCTCGATTCGTTCGATGCTTCCGGTCCTCCAGGACGTAGCCATTTCGCTAAACCGGAAGCGGCCTCGGCTGGAGGACGAAATAACGCGCCTTCCAATCGGTTTTCTCTTAACATATTGCGACTGAGAACTATAATACATATCAGAGTAGCCTGTCTTCTAGTACTATAAGAGAAAAATACATATCAATGAGAAGATCTACGGAGCGCGTTTCCCAGCTATTAGCCTCGATCGTCCACGAGCCTCGTGTACAGGGTGGTTTCTAAAACACTCGTCCCAGATCGTCAGTCAATTTTCCCTTGCTTCTCGTTCCTGTTAGTTCGAACGACTAGCATTCCGAAACACTAAATTAATTCTCCATCGAAATCGAACGCGTTTCGCCCGGGGGGAGCGAACATGATTTCGTTGCTCTGTACACGAGCGAACCCAACAGATCCTCGAATCGAGTTTCCTGAATCTCCTCGAATTACTCAAACGCACAGACAGAGTAACAAATATATATTTTCGGTCGGCTGATTCTCGGCAAAGAGGTCGGACAAATGTCAATGGTCAGATAGACGGAATATTTTCTCACGGGGAAGCGGCGATCGTCGTCGAACTAAAAACGATTTATCCAAAACTAGAAGAAAAAAAACTAAAAGAGGACTCTGCCAAAGGAAAACGATTTTCGTCGGTGTCTGCGGAAAATAGTTAACATAGAAAATTAAACCACTACTACTACTACTACTACTACATGCGAGTGCGAAGTCGTATCGCGGATTTTTCCTGAACAGGATCGGTCCAAAGATGATAATTATACATATCAATGAAGTTTCTCGCTTCGCCTAGCGTATATTCCAAAATTCTTTAGACGTACTTACGTATGTATACGTAGAGATTCGGTATCCTAGAATTCTGTTGTAAGTGTGGCTGCCGCTCGATCAAGACAACTCTCGAAGTATCGCGGAAAAATCCTAACATATCAAGAATTACAATCGCGGGAATCGCTCCATTGACTTATTGAAACCTCGGAGGTCGCTTCGTTAAGTGTTAAATTAAACGAACAAGAAGAAGAAGAAGAAACGTCGTAGCGTAACAAGTATCTAACAAATATACATATAAATAATGTCTATATGTATGTATATTATATTTATGGAAATCGCTACGTTAACTACGTCTACACTTAACGTCTATTGTATTACTGAAAACGAGATTTCGATCATGCTGAGAATCGCAAGGTGTGTGTTTAGCTCGTAATTCGTGGCTTCGAGAAGAAGAAAGACACGAAGCAAATGTTACAATTGTAATCGTATTAATCGGAAGCCGCGGTGCTATTTTTGCTTTTCCGTTCGTTTAGAGAGAGAGATAAACCAAAAAAAGAGATAAATAAATGAATTATACTATTTAATGAAAATGGTCATCGCGGACACTCTTTCTGATGCGTCAAAGTACCTGCTGCGAAATCTGGACAACCCCTCGTTTCTACGCCACTGATGCTAGTCATCGGGAGTCCAAGCACACAAACCAAACAAAATGATTAGAAAGACGGGAGAGGATGAATCGTATTTCTAGTTACACGGGAAAATGAGAATATTATTACACTTCCAACGTTGATCGTTATATCGTGTAAGGGAAACTCTAACATATCATGTGAATGCCTAAATCCATTAAGGAGAGTTTTAATCTTGTGAATGTTATTACGCGAGAGACATATATATATACACACACATGTTTATGTATGTATATCGTATTGAAATTATATTTTTATCTTCGATCGATATGTACACTTAAACGGTATATATATTTACATAGTATTCATATATTTTCCGGAAGCGTATATCTATAAAACTAATTGTAAATCTATATACCCTCCGGTGCGTCGTGCGTGCGAATGCAGCTCGAATTGTTATATTGTTTCTCGATTTCCGATGGAATTTTTATTACACGACGTGATAAGTACTGATAAGAATGATTTGATAGGCTCGTTTCGTGATCGTTGTATTGTTATGTTTGCGAAGATGAGAAAAATTACAAAGTAATGCCGATACATATCATAGGTTAATTATATGTTAGATGATTTGTGCACGGAGTTTGCAGATTATTGTTTAAAGATTTCTTTGAACGTGCGACTCATTGGGGGACTACGGCCGCTTCGGCCCTGAGTCAAAGTACCTCTAACGAATGAATTAAATCCACCATAATTATATGTCTATAACTATATGTACTGTTCAAAATTATATTGCAAAGTTACGCTAGTTTAATGTGAAATACAATGTGGTGCATACAAAACTATTAAATCTGGTGCACTTGCTTTTCTTAACCCGCAATCAGTATTTTCTCCCTGTAAGATCAGACTAACTAAGATTTATTCTAGTAAATCATTGATTTATACACTGCCTTACAGACTCGATAATCCGAACTGGAATGAAAGGAAGTGTATAACAAATTTCTTTCGAGATTGTTTTATTGAAAGAAGATTTTTTGAGGCTTTAATAGACTTCTAGGTTGAACATTTATCCTGCACAAGATCGTTTAACTCTTAACTCTCCGCTAAATATTACGCTTCCCTAGCCATTTTTCTGGTAAAATAGATATGCATTCTACTCGGGATTTTTCTCTAAAAAGTCTAAGAGCAATTTCTGACGTCGGAATGCCGGTTTTCCATTTGAAATTCCCTCCATTGTAATCGATACACCGGTCTGCCAACTGGAATATTCTAGAATAGATCAATGCTGAGAATGTTGGTGCTTTTCACGCGCATGCGCGACGATTCTAGCCTCAAAAGGCCTCAGTCAAGTACGAAGATCGGGTATCTTGACCGCCCCGCTAATTTCCCAAAATTTATTATGATTTCATTTTGAAAAATGAATGTATAACATGTGTACGTGTGCATATATATATTTACATATATTTAAATTTTAATATATATAAATATATATATTAAAATTTAATACACATACATACGTACACAGAATATATAAAATATAAATATATAATATTTATGTATATGCAATATAAGTATAATAAATATAAGTCAGCCGTCAGCCCGCTCTCTTTCCGCGCCTCGTAACGGTCGTAACGGACTCTGCTAAACGTTCCCGCTAATAATAGTCTCCCACTACTTTCCCCCCAATAGTGCCTCACAAACTTCGGACGTAGAGACGTAGATACGTTCCTGACGAAACTCGCGTGAAAAGCGCCAACATTCTCAGCACTGGAACAGATGGCAGGTCAGATGCTTTTACATCCGTTGCAGGCAACAAGATGGTCGCATAGCTCCGACGACGAGCGAACGTAATTTCTACGAAAGTGGACGCTCCCTGGCAGCAGGGATTTTGCTAATAACAATCTAGTCGCGAGTATTTTACAAGCAAAATGACCGCGATTCCGGGCACCGTGGCCTTCGATGAATATGGCAGGCCGTTCATCATTCTTCGTGATCAACACAAACAGAAACGGCTAACCGGCTCCAATGCAATCAAGGTAAATTTGTATTCTTTAATTAATATTCTTTATTATCCCTCTTCTCTAAAAATATTAATTATCTGTTAAATCTGTTTTCGATCACGGTTTCATCAGGTGCTAAAATTCAGATATTCATTTACGGACCGACCACGTGAAGCGTGTAGCAATGGCGGCGTTACGGGCTTGGCAATTCATTCTTAAAATGATAATGGAAAAATCGAACTCGAGTCGGAGATACTATCATCGTTGTTTCAATTTACATTCGAGGAAATTATTTATGCGTTTCGGCCTCTTGATAGGGTAAACGCAGATTGTTTTATTAATGTATTTCTTTTTGACCATAAAAGGAGATCCATGACTCCATGAGAGAGCCTGATGGAACTACCAAAATTTATTTAGTCTCTGAGTCATACTAAAGGGTCTAGCAGACTAAGCATGGTTAATCGGCCCAACCCCGGGTTTTTATTGAAATTATGTGGAAAACATTGCTTTTAGGTTGAAAGATAACCCCCCAAAATTTCAAGTCTCTAACCCTTCGTATAAGGATGATATGAGGGTAAATACCCTAAACTATATCATTTTTTTCCTCGGTTGTTAATTAAGGTATTCTCACAAAAAATACGAAAATACTCTTACTTACGTCCTTTATAACATATATTTTTTCACAATTGTGATCAAATTATTAAGGGTAGAAAAAAATATTTAAATTTTTAGGGGTGGGAATTTCAAACAACACTTCGAGTGACCACTTTCAAAAAGAGAGAGTGAGAGTGCATACCATTCACTGATTCCTCACATACATTCATTCTGTGGACCCCCGTTTCTAGATTATTTAAATATGAATTCTCAATTTTCAGTCACATATTATGGCTGCCCGTAGTGTGGCCCACATCCTCAGAACTTCCCTGGGACCCAAGGGACTGGACAAATTGATGGTCAGTTCTGATGGAGACATTACTGTAACGAACGATGGTGCAACAATCCTGAAGAACATGGATGTGGACCATGAAATTGCCAAGCTGATGGTTCAACTCTCTCAATCTCAAGATGATGAGATCGGAGATGGTACTACAGGAGTAGTAGTCCTAGCTGGTGCTCTTCTGGAGCAGGCGGAGCAATTATTGGACAAGGGGATTCATCCAATCAGAATAGCAGATGGTTTTGAAATGGCAGCCAAATGTGCCACCGAACATTTGAAAAACATTTCTGACACCTTCGAGGGGAGCAGTGAAAATCGGGAAGCTTACATCAACATTGCCATGACCAGTCTTGGGTCAAAAATGTAATCACATCATTCTACATCTGTGTCTGTATTTATTGCAGTTATACATTAATGATTTATTATCTTTTGCAGTGTCAACAAATGCCACAGGCAGATGGCAGAGATAGCTGTGAACGCCGTCTTTGCTGTTTTGGACCCTGACACAAGGGATGTGAATTTTGAGCTGATCAAGGTTGAAGGGAAAGTTGGGGGCAAACTGGAAGATACTATTCTGGTCCATGGTGTGGTGGTGGACAAGGACTTCAGTCATCCTCAGATGCCTAAGGTACGGGGCTACAGTATTTAATAAAGAAAAATCGAGTTGTGTTCTCGAAAATTTCAGGATTTCAGAACTCGATTACTGTTATAAGTTTCGCTTTAAAAGCAATCGTGGTATGAGGTTTCCGAAAACCACATTATAAAATTTACTCGTTGAATCTCCTTTTTTCAATCTCTATACTTTCGAGAATCTCAACCATCGAGATTCCCAAATTTTCGGGTTCTCGCATACCCCTATTTAATAAATACTAGACCAATTCGAGCATTAATTTTCCTGATGATGACAAATAGCAACAGAGAAGGGCGAAGGTTCAGGAAAATTGTTTAGTTTACTTTCTTTAAGACTGTTGGTCTTATTATCATTCGATAGTCAGTGAAACAGCGAGAGTCTCTGTGAACTATTCAATGACCTAGCCTTCGCAGTGGCTTCAATGATCACAAGATTATGAGAGCTGAATGAAAATTGTTTCTATTAATAGATCGACTTGTGTCAATTATTGAGTACATACAGGAGAATGGATATTGTGTTATAGAAACTGGAAAACGTAAAATTGGCGATTCTAACATGTCCGTTCGAACCACCAAAACCGAAAACAAAACATAAGTTGGACGTTACCTCTGTGGACGACTACAGGGCGCTGCGGGAATATGAGAAGGAGAAGTTCACGGAAATGGTGAAAATGGTGAAGGATGCAGGAGCGACTCTTGCAATTTGCCAATGGGGTTTCGACGACGAGGCCAACCATCTTCTTCTGCAGAATAAGTTGCCCGCTGTTAGGTGGGTTGGCGGACCTGAAATCGAAGTGAGTATTGTAAAATCCTTTATTTGATTATCCTGCACATTTGAAAATTTTCCCTGTGATGAAAACTTGCGACGGAAGAGGGTGAAAGACCGGATAACTAGTTTATGGGCATTTAAATATTCTTTATTGAATAAATAAAAGTGAGACCTAAATTCTGTTACTAGTAAATCGGTTTTTCATAGTGGCTCTGATGACCACAAGATTATGAGATCTGAGGGAACTTCCCCATGTGCTTAATACATCGAAGTAAAAATATATGAAATATAATATGTAAAATATACGAAAATCTTTCCAGTTAATCGCTATCGCTACCGGTGGTCGCATAGTTCCACGATTCGAGGAATTAAAGCCAGAAAAGCTTGGCCACGCTGGTATCGTCAGAGAATTAACTTTCGGAACTACGAAGGATCGAATGTTGATCATCGAGAAATGCAAAAATTCGCGAGCAGTTACGATCTTCATTCGCGGTGGTAACAAGATGGTAAGTGTGCGAATTTTTACTTTTAAAAGAAACATAAGCAAGGAGAATTTCAGCGGTGTTAAAAATACACCTTACTGACCAGACACCTTGCAAAATTAATGCATTAAAATATTTACCGGTTCAATTTTCGCACTATCGATTGAACACCGTTCTTCTAATGCTACAACCACACACCTAATATGACATAAATACGACCATGATCGCAACTTATGGCCGACGGTGGCGCCTCCATTCTTTTTCGCGCGGGATACGATTTACGCCATAGAATATACTCATAGATTAGACAGCGGATTTTATGGATTTATGAGAAAAATGAGTAGATGTAATTTAAAGCAGAATTTATAAATACTATTATATTATTCTCGATCGATCGAACATGTTAAGAAAGAAAATAATTTTCTATTTCGCTCCAATGTAATTAATTTTCAGATCATCGAGGAAGCAAAGCGGGCTATCCATGACGCTCTCTGCACTGTGCGCAATTTAATACAGGACCAAAAGATTCTGTATGGTGGTGGCGCAGCTGAAATTTCTTGCGCCATAGCTTGTGCTAAGTATGCTAATAAGATTAGCACTTTGGAGCAGTATGCTTTCCGTGCTTTCGCTGAAGCTTTGGAAGCTGTGCCACTAGCATTGGCTGAAAATTCTGGACTTTCTCCAGTAGATACCTTGGCTGATATTAAGTCTCGCCAGGTGGAAGAGGATAATCCCACCCTTGGCATTGATTGCTTGGCCCGTGGTACCTCTGGTGAGAACCAATATTTTAATACAATCTTCCTTTTCCAAAAAAAGAAATAAAAGTACTAAAACTTCTGTATCATTTCGCAGATATGAAAGCTCAGAACGTGATCGAGACCCTCACCAGCAAGACTCAACAGATCCTTCTGGCCACACAGCTGGTCAAAATGATCCTGAAGATCGACGACATCCGGTCGCCGAATGACGCTTCCGACGGACTCTAACAAACCTAATTTCTGCTTCGAGAATTATTGTATGAAACAAAAAGAAACTTATTATAATTAATACTACATTCTTCGCCCTTCGGCACAACCCCGAGCTTCATTCACACTTATAATTTGGACGTTGAATCTAGTTTTGTCAATCGTTACTTCAATTCTCGTCCGTTCGCTGCAACAATAATTTATAATAATGATGGCGCGATGCAACGTCAATAAACCGTTTCACTTTTTACCAACTCTCGTTTCTCCATTCATTCTCAACTCTGTTTTCGAAAAATTCAACACCTTCCTTTTCCTCAACGATCCCTTTTTTTATTTTTCATTGTAGGAACAAAGAAATTTGTTACATCGAGTCAAGGTATATTCGCGCAAACAGAGTTCTTTCTGTACAGTATTTTTTTCATTTCCCAGGACGATAGAATCTCTTTGTTTTTGAAGGAGGGTTTCTTTTTCTCTGTGATGTGTGTGTGTGTGAATTTTTTTAAAGCATAAACACAAACGCAGATCGACGAACGTAAGAAAACCGAAATTTTGTTAGAATGTCTACTAATAAAATGGCACAGAATACAATCGCTTGTACATATTTATAAATTATATTATAACAACAATATATACCTCTCTCTTTCTACCTATACTTTCTCTCTGCTGCTCGTGTCTCTCGCCCATCTTCTGTCCTCGGTCTGCGGGGAACCGACCTCGTAATTAATCTTTCTCGTATCACAAAATATACAATCTCTCACACTCTTTGTCCCTTCTTCATTCTTGCCAATCCCTTTTTACACATTAAGTACAGATCTCCAACGTTTTACCGGATGTTCCGTGCAATAAAGTTCTCTGCCTTGCAACATTCGATAGACTTACAATATCGACGACAACAACGCGTACCATTAAACTCTTTTAATCTTTATAACAATGCTTCTGTAAACGCAGGGGATACAGAATTTTCGGCACTTCATGTCTCACTGTAACCATGCTCACGGGGTTAGACCGAATCCACTATCCTGCAAGATGCAAGCCCCAGCAGAGCCTTTCCGTCGCATAATCCTCGCCATAGTCCTCGCATAACCACCGACGAGTATCCTCGAGTACGTCACTACGAATAACGAAACGAAAAACATGGTTTCCCTTTTACGATTCTCTTTTCTTCGTTTTAGCTAGCCACTCGAACGTATTTGAGTCGATGTTGTACATTGCGCGGACAGGAATTATGCTTCGTAAAATACAAATTACTCGAGTAAAAAAAAATATATAAAATCGTGATATCGATGACCCGCTCGATGCGTTCTTTAATTCTCTCCCTCTTTTTTATAATCATTCTTCTCACCCCTTCGTCGTTTACTCTCTCTCTCTCTCCCGAATCTCTTTCATTCCCTCTCTTCCGTTTTGGCTTCGTTAATAAATAGGCTATGCGAATTTGATTACTTGTTACTCAACTAAAAAGTTACATGCGCAGCTGGGCCACTAAGTTTTCTTCGCAGCTATAGTTACACCTTCTTGAGCATGGGCAAATGCAGTACTTCCGGTATTTCGATGTCCTCCAATCGGATGTCCGACGGATTGAATGGGAACCTTACTGGGTACGTGTACTTTAGATCCATCAACAACTGCAACACAGAAACAATATCAACATTAAACAGTAGTCAGACTTAGGGGGACGTTTTACCGACAGGATTTACGAGAGAGACATTATTTCATGAATTTATCGAAGATTCTACACTACAGTAATTAAGTTTCTACTGTCTGCAAACTTGTTTATCGCAAACAGAAAAATTGGTCGATTTTCGCTTACCTGTTCGTTGTTCTCGCCGCGCTCCTTCAGCTTGTCCTGCACCTTCTTGGTGAACGAGACCGGCACCCTAGTCTCGAAGTCGTCAGCAGGCGTGTACAAGTTGAGAATCTTGACGATCTGGTTGGCGGTCAATTTGTTACACATTTCGCAAACAGAATAGACATCTTCGTCGGTTTTTCGAGCTTGTAGCAGCTGGGCGGCTTGGATAAGGGGTTGAAAAGCTTCCGAGGCCTGCTCCAGTTTTCGATCCCTGCTCCATTGTTCCAGATAACTCAGATTGTACCTGATCTGCATCCCCTTGGTCCAGTGACACAGTTCGTTCCTCAGAAGTAGATTGTTTAGCGCGCTGGCGCACATGAAGTAGAACAGCTGTTTAAACAGCTGAACCACGATTTCAGGATCAACTCCATGATACTGAAGAATCCTGAACACGGAGCTGAGTTCGTCTAGAAGCTTATCCAGCTTCTGTTGCGTGGATTCTGGTTCCTCGCCCATTGACGAAGACCTTGGTCGACCTGTTAGACCGGATATGGCCTCGTGCTCGAGAAGAGCGGGCACGGTGAGAGCCTGGATCCTCTCCTTCAGGTTGGTCACGATGTTGTTGAAGATCCAAAGCGCTACGTTGCTCATAACCACTCTGTATTCGTTCAGGTCGAAGTTTCTTAGACATTGCTCGTTTTGTCGGGGTGTGTTTTCGATCTGGAACGGTTTGTCTCCGGAATATTGCTTCAGGCTGTGCAGCAACCTCAGGGTATTGCTCAGCCACAGGACGCTCGAGTCGAAGTCCTCCCGTTTCTTCACCACGCGTTTCACAGCGTTCAGGTAGCCGGTCAGCAGCTGGCGGACCTTTTGGTCGTCGTTTATGCAGTCGGTGTGCCTGATGCACATGAAGAGGATATAGGCTGGCAGACCGGGCAGGAGGGTCACCGAAATCCTTGGCTTCAGGTCTGCAACAATTGATTGTTGTGTTAATCTAGTACGATGTTCGATTCTTGAATAATCTAGTCAGCTGGCCTTACCGATGACTAGGTGACGAATGATCACGTTGATGTCCTCTTTCCTAAACTCGAACATCCCCTCGTAGTCCCTCTCTTTCTTCCTGATGGCCGGCATGTTGCTCCCGTTGTCACCCGAGTTACCAGTGGAAGACATAATCGCGGAATCGGTCGCTGGTTCCGTCGTATCTGGCACTGAGACAGAAACACGTAACACGTTTAGTGTCGTTTCATCAATTTAGCTTTCCATGAGACTTGTGAATATAATCGGAGGTATGATGGGGTCAGTTATGGTCTGCGAGAAATGCGATGACTATGAACACTGGACCACAGACTCACCAGCGCCCCTCGTAGTGTAAGGGCGATCCCTATTCTCCTTAGCATCGTCTCCCTCATCTTCGCAAGCATTAAATATCAGAAAGCTTTAATACCTATCGTAAGTGCGTGTACATTACACCGCATGCTTTCTAGAAATACTGTGCACAGAAATTGCGAAAAAATTTTGAACATGAATTTTTGTTCGAATTTTCTTCGCGATTTTTGTGCAAGATAGAATAGTTTTAAAGGATGTCTACTTACAGCCTGCGTCCCGGAGACGTTTCGCTAGTATTTTACACTGCCTCTTGAACTTCCTGCACTCCTCCGCAATCTTGTCGTACTTCTCCTGCAGCTCCTAATTGTTTTTAAAAGATGTGATTAAAGGTTCGATTCATAGTTGGAATAAAATCATTGCGGTCTTTACCAAATTTTCGGTGGTCACCCTGGCGATCTCATGCTGCATGAAAGCCTCGGTCTGGGTTTGCGGCGATTTGCTCAGGTTCACCGAGAGCAACTTCGCTTGCTTCTCGATCTCCTCTTGCAATCTATCGATCTCCGCTCTCCACTCGTTCCTCTGCTCCCTCCAGCCCTTCTCCTTCGTCTGCAGCTCATCCTCAAGTTGTCTACGAAAAGCCACAGCGTCAAATCCTCTCCTCGAAAATAAAAGGACGAAACAACTCAACTCGCAACTATAACATGTGCCCATAATTACAAAAGTGGTCCTATACTGGCTGGTTCCTTGTCAAAAAATAAGAACAAAATATGGAATAAAACTGCTTTCATTTAAAGCTTAATTTTCGAGGAAATCGAGTTTGAAAATCCTATACGTACGTATGCTGTTGCTGCTAAGTTCGTCGAGCAATGATAAAATAAAAGGTTGTTCGGTAACTTCTAAATGCTGTGTCGACATTATTTACAAACACGATACGCGCTACACGTTGCTCGACGAACCGAAACTTTTGTTAGTCGTAACAGCATACGTACGTATAGGATTTCAAAGTAAATTCTTTGAAATTTTCACTCAGACCATTTTCATATGTTAATTATGGTCACGCTACAGCCGCAATGCTCTCCAAACTAGCGATGAATGCATAAATCAGATCATGACGATTCGGTATGATACTTTGGTACCCCGATTGAACGAGAGATCGATAGTAAAGCGTATCGGCGACTATTCGCGGGCAAAATTGTCAGCAGAACTCACTCTCTCGAGGCCTTTGTCTTAAGTCTACTGAAAATCGACGTGCATGCACAAACGACAAAAGTACGATTAGAGACCGTTGCTATCTGTTCTCCGTAGTATGCGGATTCAGACTGTGGAAGGGGTTCGTGATTTACCTGTTGATTTTCTTCTGTGTCTCGAACGCGAGCACCAGCTCGCCGTCTTCGTTGATGATGTCCACGTCGCGACCATAGTTCGAGCCCAGGCTCTTCATCCTACGTGTGTTGTCCGCCAGGACGCTATGCAGCTGTATGCACTCTTCTCGCCGTCTCTCTAGCTCCTCCAGAAGCGCTTCGAATTGCCCTGGAAATGGAAATCATTCAGCTCACTGCTGGACGGTCCCATAACTCGAAAAAACAATCGACTAACAGCCGGTGGACGATCGAGTATTTTATATCTCGCGATAGCCTGATAAGCGATAAGCGTTCATTGGTGTGCAGAACATTATACCTGACGTTGTATAAAACTCATGAATATTTTCTTCGAAAATATCGACCATATCATTCGTTGAAATCAATCTTTACTTAAACGTCTGTTTATCGCAATCAACGGTCAAGATTGTTGCTTGAACATTTTAATAAACCCAGTATTTCCTGTTCTTAAAGAATTTCATAGGATTGCAGAGGCATTCAGACAGATCGAAAAGCAGAAAAGCATAAGCGAGGCGTGTGTGGAGGGCGAAGGGTGCGAAAGCAATAGTCTGCAAGCTACGAACATGTAGATACTGTATTTGTCTTTATTACAGTAAATGAAAAGCGTTGAAAAATAAAATGATATAGTTTGCAGTATTCCTGCAAAGTCAAAAGAAACATACTCCGGGGAGCAAACCATGAATGAGCTCCTTACTGGCGCAAACTAAGAAATTACCCATGAGATTTTGATGTGCACCGGTCATGCCCACCGAGGAAACACTTTTCCTCAACGAACCCAAGTCCTTCTTCAGCTGAGCGTTTTCCATTTCTAGTTCTTGAAGCTGCAACCAGAAATCTCACGATCAACGTTTGAACGATTGATTTGGCTGGTAGATCGCTGATGTTAGAACGTTTTCAATTACCCTGAACGTGTCTTGTGTCCTCGAAGTCTCTTCCGGGACGTCTTTCTCCAAATCCTCAACCATCCTGATTAATCTACCCTTCTCTTTCTCAACGTCTTTCAGCTTCTGCTGAAGTTTCAACACGAGACCGATGTCCACGGGTGCGTGGGCTGGTCCGTTCGTTTCGGTAGGCGATTTTTGGTTTTGTACTTCTCCATCAGGTGGACTGTCTGATCGCTGCTGGCTCCAGTCGATCGTCTCCACCCTCGAATAAGGCGCTGAAGAGGACGCTGTCGATCGCACCGATCCGTAACCCAGGTCCTGAAAGATTAAACACATGGAAAATCTCTTGTTGAAGATCTTGATTTGGATGCTAATTAATCTTACAAGGTTCTGGTCGTCTGCTGGAAGCTCCGTGGACAAAATCTGTCCACTGCCGCTGGAAGCATTGCTGAGAGACCTTGAATGCGCTGGAACGTGCATCGCCAGCTTTTGTTCCAGCATTTCTGCGTGCTGTTCCAGCTCGTGGTACTCCTTCAACAGCCTCTGATAGGCTCCGCGATCCTGGTCCTGGTCCATCAGGAGCAGGTCCTTCTCCTGCTCCAATCGGTGCTTCAAGTTCTCCTCGGCGCCCCGTTGATTGGTCTTCATCTTCTCCGTGGCTACCGAGAGCTCCTTCCTCAGCCTCTCTATCTCCTCCTCCAGTTTCTTATTCTCCTCCTCTTTCGCAAACGTGCTCTTCTCCTTGTCCTGGCGCAGACAAATTCGGGATAAACTCGTAGAAAATGAAAATATGCTACAATTCAACCGAAGATCTATCTCACCTGCAAGATATCCATCTTCTCATCCCTCTCGGCTTTGACAATGTCCTGCATCTTCTCAAGCTCCTTCTCTTTGTCCAACAAGATAACATTCAGCTTCTTATTCTCAGCATCCACAGCCTTCAGGACTTCCAGCTTGTGCTTCAGCTCCATCATCTCGTTCTGGACGTTCTTCAGCGACTGGTTCTCCTTCGACTAACAGAAACATTCAAAAACTCAATCTCTGAACATCAAGTTTTATGATCAACAACCTAATTATTCCTGATCACCAAATAAAAACCATGTCTACTGCTTTAAATTGTACGTTCCCATTTTTCTCATAAATGCATGAAATTCTCATAAATCCATTTCTACTGATGAAACATACCAGCTCCGTGATCTTCTGCTGCAAGGTGATGATCTTCTTCTCCAGACCCTTGTTCAACGACTTGACGTGCTCCACGCTCCTAGCCTCCGCCTTCAGTCTCTTGAACACCTTCTTCGCCAGATACCTCCTAATGCAGGCCTGCACGATCACTATGTTCTCCAACCTCTTCTTGCAGGCCATCCTCACGAGATATCCTCTACAGAATCGTTGGATCGTGATGGCAGCAGCATTGTCCTTCATTCGTTTGTATCTTTCCCGCGCCATCTTTCCTCTGCCGTACTTCTGGATGCCGATGACTGTGCGCTTGATCTTCAGGTACCGTTGCCTCTTCAGCCAACCCTTCACGCGAGCTTGAATCTTGATCGCAGCTCGTTCTCGTCTCACTGCCTGTGCTTTCTGTCTGGCAATGTAACCTCGGCCGTGTCTTTGCAGACCTAGCACAGCTTTACGAATCTTCCTGTACCTGTTGCCACAGATCAGACCTCGCACAGTCTTTTGGATCATAATGCAGGCGTCCCGTTGACGTTCCGCGCGGAGCTTCTCCAGGTAGGCCACCTGACCAGCTCGGAACAGCACCTTGGTCTTGCCGAACTTGAACTTGTCATCGTCCTTGATGTATCTAGAATGATTCACAGACAGTTAGGCACCTGCTTAAAGAAACTTCACTTCATTGGACTGCTCTTAGATAATAAATGGATCAAACCTTGCCAAAATGCGCCTGCAAGTCTCCCTCAAGTCGTCGCGTCGGATTTCCTTGAACTTGCAGAGACACCTGTACCTGAGGAAGAATTCACCGTACGTTCGCTGACTGGGGAACCCAGCTGCCGATATCCTGATGGTCTCGAGCACTCCACAAGCTCGTAATTGTTGCACAGCTCTGACGGGGTTGTATTCGAAAGCCTCCTTCGTGTCGTTGGGCTTGATACAGCGCACGTAGTGCGGCGTGGTCGCATTTAATGTAGACATTAGCATGTTCAAGGAATCGCGGAACTGAGATCCCACCTGTGGATCCGATGGCAATAACGTCACCCCATCATCTCTGACTCTCATTAACCCTTTGCCCTATTCTAGTTCAATTTTACTGGGCGAAAAGAACATGGTAACGATTAATTGATTCTAGGGCAACGGGTTAGGAATAGGAAGAATAATATTCACTGTACCGTTTTCTTGTTCTGCTTAGGGGTGGCCGGAACTGGTTTCTGGGCGGACACTTTCACCCTTACATTGGAGGGCACCGAGAGCTTTGGATCTTCGTCACTCAACAGCTTTTTCAATAATTTATTCTGTAACAATTTTTAGAGGATTTTTAGTGAGACACTCTGAACCGAGTGGTAAATTGATTATTTGAGGGGTAGTGTCGAGGATTTCAAGGGTGCGGAATGTGCATTCTCATTTCTAAATAGGACTTTTAAGGCCGACTGCGGCATAGATTGATGCTTTATCTAGTGCTTTCGACTACTTAGAAATGAGAAGGCGTATCCCGCACCCTTGCAGTCTCGGAAACGAGAACTATCCTCTCTTAACTCACATCTCCGTTTCGCAGCGCGTCGACTTGCTCCTCGATGACAGTGTCCCTGTTCTTCTCCAGGAAACCAACAGTTTCGTACTGCACCAGGTCAGCGAAATGGTGTATGAGGAAAGCGGAAGTGCCGAACCGTGGCTTCTCGAAGTGCTTCGACTTCCCGCACTTTGCATAGAGCTTCTCAGCCCAGGAGCTGTCCGACCCTTTCGGCATCTGTCGTTCAAGCGGTTACTTAAAGAGTTAGCTTTCCGGAACCATAACGGAAACGACGTTAGAAGTTCTTACTGACTCTGCACTCCTCGTCCAGCAGGTCCAAAATTCCCAGCTTCGTCTCGATCAGATCGATGCAGGGTTGATTGTCGTAGAAATCGATGAACGTCCACTCGATCTCCTCCCGAAGGTATTCCTCTTGCTCCAACTTGAACACGTGCTGGTTGAACTGTTGCTGTAGCTTCTCGTTCGCGTAATTGATGCAGAACTGTTCGAACGAGTTGATCTCGAACGTCTCGAATCCGTAGATATCGAGAACACCGATGAAACATTGCGGTTTGTTCTGCGATTGCAAAGAGTTGTTGATCCCAGCCACGATCCAATTGAACAGCTCCGCGTAAATATGCTTTGCCAATGCATCCCTGGCACCGATCGCTTGCTCCACGTTCATGGGTTTCAGAAATACTTCCCTCATGGAAACGATTTTTCGGTGGCACAGCCACTTTCGCATCGCCTTCATGTCCGTGCCTAACAGCTCGCATATCGTCAAGAGATGCTTGTCCGACGGCTAGAAGACCAAGTAACGCGGTAATATTGAAAAACAGGAGAGTGTACGTGCTGGCCTCGGAAGCGGCTGACCTCCTTGCGGAATAAATGCTTTAGTGTTCATGTAAGAGCACAGATATTGACACCTTCGCAACAAGAAGTACAATGAGCTGCGCGGGAAAGCTACCTCTTTGATCTGAGCGACGGAAAGCGATACAGCCTTTCCAAGTCACTCCACATTCACCCTGTTGCAAATAAAGTATTCTTAATCAAATACTTACTTAAAAGTAATTACTAATTCATTCACTTTGTAACGTACAGTGTCTCCCATTAATATTCCGACACTTTTAGAAAGACTTTTTAAATATTGGATCGTACAAAAGATGTATCGATGTTCTTGGCGCATTAAAGCAATTTTACTTTATTACTGTATTTTGGCATTGTATTTAAATCTGTTGTTATTACAATAATACTGAATTTTCTATTAAAATTTACAGCCGCAGTTTTCTTCTTTCTTGAGAAAGATCCATATTAGGATCGAAACGTTGAAAGTTTAATGAAACTAGCAAAATTGCTTTAATGTATATTCTTTTAATTAGAACATTAATACGTCTTTTGTTTTTAACAATCTTACGATCAATAACTGGAATAATATTGGATCGTACGATTTGAAATTTTCTGAGAAGTTAGAACAATTGATTTGCTACGCAACGTGGCGAAAAATTTTGAAATAGGTTGAATTTCATTTGCGAGAGGGTGAGATTGATTTGCAGAGTGGAGAGTAGCTTTCTCGGTGAGAAAATTGCGAGGAGACCAGTTGCTTTCCGACCAACCCCACAATCGAATAAACATCGTATATTTACGGAGATGACGCTGCCCTCGGTGTCATTGGCGCTGTTCTGCGCATCGGAATGCCTAATCTTGACATTGCCTAAATGTAGGATGGCAGCTAAAATACGAAGCATGTCGTCCTGTTGCTTGGACGTGAAACCGAGCATGGTGAGCGCGGTGTTCGTCTCGTCGAAGCACGTTAGATCGTCGACACCGTCGATCAACGGATTATTTCCTTGGTTCAGATAGTTAAACTGATTCTGATGACCTAGGTGCAAGTGCGGTAGTCGAGACGCGGCTGCGCACATTTGGTAAAATATGTGATAATTCCTTTCCTCATTCGCCTAGGGAATTGCTCGTTTATAATCATCGGAGTTCAGACAAACAGTTGCGCCGCCTGCGTTTCTATCAATTCGAATCGCTACTCTGTAATCATACCTGAAACACCACCCTCGACTTCTCGAGCAGGTAGGTCCTCATGCTGGCCCCCGTTATGTGATAGTGCTTGTTGAACTGGATCTCGATGAACTTGCCGAAACGCGAGGAATTGTCGTTCCTCGTGGTTTTCGCGTTTCCGATCGCCTCCATGATCGGCAACGACGCCAGAACCTTCTTCTCCACCTGTGTCTCCGTTGTAGACCCACCGACCGTCGCGAAGTATCGCATAGTGTATTTGGCGGACACCGTTTTGCCCGCGCCTGACTCGCCGGACACGATGATCGACTGATCGTGGCCCTCCCTGCGATCATTTTCCTAATCTCAGAAACATTTTCTAGCCTTCTCTTCCGGATGGTTCACAATCGACACGTTCACTGTGCTAACGAGTTAAGGGCGTCACCTTCTCATTTCTTGAAAATGCAAAGATGGGGTTTTCAGTCGTGAAAGCGCTAGATAGATCAATCGTGATCACCCCTAAAAGTCCTATTTTTACGTTTACAGGGCGAAATTTGCATTATTCAAGTTACTGCGAAAGTAGAATAATGTAACTTACGCCTCGGAAACAAAAAATTAGATCTTTTAAGGACGATTTCAGCCTAGATTGATCTTTTATTAAAAACCCTTTGCATTGTCGAGACCAGGATTGCACCCTTGCAATCCTGAGAAAGTAATTCTACCCCCTTAATCCTTCTTTACACTATTTCAATGTTCGAGTACCAGAAATTTCCGGGTGGCCGGGTATCACGAATTTTCTATTTAGTATTACTAAGTCAAAAATTTTTCTATTTTAATCAGAAAACTTGCGATTGTTAAACAAAGATCAACCAGCCTCTGGTTCGAACGTCGCAAGAGGCCAATGAACGTGTCAATGGGAAAAATCGCGAACCTTTCCAGCTTGGTGTAAGCCTCCTCAGCAACTGCGAATATATGAGGCTCAAGGTCGCCCATGGCTTGCCCCCTGTAAGCCCAGATCGTGTCATGTCCGTAGATTGGAAGCTCATTGTATGGATTGAAGGCGACCAGCACGATGCCGCAGTATGTGTAGATACAATGCCTCTGGAAACGTATCTGGAGATTGTAGAGGACACCTGGCTCGTGTAGAAACGATAGTGAAGTTAGATTGTTCTCCCCTATCAGAATGTCCGGGTTCCTTAAGGGTGGCAAATCAGTGTCCGATTTGATCACGAGGACCTTTGTCTGGTGCGAGTCATCCGTGCGGACTTTCAAGGTCGGCTGCCTCAGCTTATAGTCCTCGAGAAGCAACGCGCCTTCCCAGACCTTCTCCGGATGAGGCACCCATACCCTACCACCCTGCGGAACATAATCGATCATCGCACCCTTGTTGTTATCCTAGACTGCTGGTCTTTATGCTAAATAAAAATTGTGTAAGTTCATTGCAAGGAGCTACTTATAATTCTAGCGGATTGAAAATTTTTCCAACGAACTTCAATTCTTAATTTTAATTTGAATTTATGTGGATCAAGATTTCCATCAAGTAAAATTTGTTTCTTTATTAATTGACTGCGGATCTCTATGCAATTTTATAAAATTTTTATATAATAAATTTATAAAATTACTATAATATTTTTAATTTTAATTAAATCTTTCAGACTTCTAAAAATTAAAAAAAAATACTACAGTATAAAATTGACGGAATGACCACAGAAAGTAAGATCTGATTTAATTCGTTTACGAAAATTGCAAATTGCATAAACATCCCCAGTCTATTTATTAAATATACATATGTTAGATTAAAGAATTAAATCCGTAGTACCACAGGACCCGGCGGGATTCAAATAAGTCCCACATCTATCCCGCGGAATTGCAAACCCTAACCGCCATGCACACTGTGAGAAACTCACAGGTTGTCTTCTGGTTGAATCATCGACTGTAAAGACGGTTCCCGAAGCACGTTGTTCAACGTCGCAAACGAGCTCGCACGGGTTAATTACTCAGCGTCTAATTTTCGCCTGTTTGAAAAGATGACCCGCTTTTCTTCGTCTGTGTTTCCCTCTCCCCATTTTTGACGAGTGGTACGTATGAAAACGGGGTCGGCGATACGGAGTATCGATTTCGGCGGCACGGAGCACGCCAAATCGTGATGGGTGATCGCGTTTACAGCCCAATGCTCCATTGTGCGAACGGTTATAAAATCTTCAACTGTTTTACACCAATCTCGGAAGCTCGAAGAACACAGTGGGTTGAATCGTAACATTTTACTACAACCCTTCAACCATATCGGGATGAAGTTTCCACTAAAATTCATTTAAAAAATTATTCTATCCACTGATAACTATCGTAATAATTTTTTAATTAATTCTGTAAAATTTGTTGTCTTAAAATAAAATGAAAAATTGTTCATTTTTTACTTATTTAGTAGTTTTTCAGATAATTTATATCACCGATGTAAACTTTCAGAGTGGATTTCAGCTCGCGGCAGCGAAGCATCCTGCCAGCGAGACCGCAGTGCTAAGATTCAGAATGCGTTCGGGATTATTGATCGCAGACAATCTGAGCGTACTCCATCCGACACTCGGAAATAGCCTGAACGCGGGCGTACAACGTCGAAAGAATCGCCTAACGGTGACTTTGAAATGATGGTCGAGCGATTCAAACGACAGAACCGACCACGAACCGCCGAAATGTACTGTTATCGCGGTGAAAGAAGTGGTTACGTGATCAGAAGGAATATCGAGCAACGGTAAAGTTCACTGCTACCATTTTTCCCGTATTACCTTGTCGCGGGAGGTCCGGTTCGAGGGACTCGGCACGATTTCGTGTCACTGTATTCTTCGTTGACAACGTCGCGCTGACTGCGTGCTCGCGAAGAAGTGAAAAGTAGCCGTGAACTCTCACGATCCAATCTTGTATGTCAACTGTTACGCAACTCGCGACTTGAAGGACGCTGAGAGAAAAGAATTGAAGAATGGCGGCGAGGTAATCACTCCCGAAGACACGTTATGGTTGTACCCGATGCGACGCCTACCGTCATGTCACTGACAAATCGTGGAAATTCGAACTGCAATTCGGAAACGCTCTGGAACGTCATCCTTCGATGGTATTAGGTTGGAGGAAAAGTTCTGTCGTATTTTAAAGAAAACATTTGAGTGAATTTATAAAAATGTATGTTTAATATTATTGAATGATATAGTTTCCATTATTTTTACGATTAGTTGCTACCTTTCAGATAACTTGTTATAGTTCCAGATTCCCAATCACTCTGTCCAAATCACCTGAATACGGTAATTATATAGGAAAAATCTGCGTACTCCGATTTTGATGAAATTTTAATATGTTATAGATTTCGACATTTTTAACAACTTTTTCCTTTTCTAATATAGGGGGGACGCTTTTAGTTCTCGAGATATTTGCAAAAGACTATCGCTGATACTGTATTGAATTTTTCGTATTCCTGCATGCTCCGCGGCAACATAAACATGTGGTGTCAGGTCGGCCCTTTCCGCCCCCATGTTTTCTCTCTCATCTCTACAGCGTCAAAATGTAAAGAAACGCCGCACCGGGACAGGCTTACGTTGCCGGGAGCGTGCAGGAATACGAAAAGTTCAATACAGTATTCGCGATAGTTTTTTGCAAATATCTCAAAAACTAAAAGCGACCCCCCTATATTGGAAAAAGTTGTTCAGAATGTGTGTTGCTGCATAACATATTAAAATTTCATCAAAATCGGAGTACGCAGACCTTTTCTATATAATTACTTTCCCTCCAACCCAATAAATGCCATTTATGGTCCAACAAGCGCCTTCAAGAGCTCGCAAACACATGGAAATTGGAACGCGGTCGTTCGTTGCCATTTTCGCGTTTCAAGGCCGGCCGATCGCTGACATCGCGCTATCAAACTGCGTAACGCCGGGCCCCGTCGGCTCGAGTATTCGCGAATTATTGCGTTTCTCAACGTTTTACGACTCCCCGCTGATCGTGGTGCAAGGTAAACGAAGGGGAATGGAGTGAGCATAACTGATTCGAAACGCCGTTTCGAATCCTCTGAGTCATGTCTACCGAGCGGTTCTAAAGGATTGTCTCCACAGGAGCGCTCGCGATAAATCTGTTCTCACGATTTTGAAGACTTAAACTTCGGTCAAAGGCTCGTTTAATTTATGAAGTTCGCGATTCCCATGCTTTCTACGTTACATAGCGGGTGAACGATTACTCGGTTATGGTTCGAACGCGGAAAAAGCGGAACCGAGTCGGGTTCCCACGCACTTTGCTCATTGGAAATGTGATCAGAACCGGCGGAACAGCCTGCTGCTCGCTCCTCGAACGACAATCGACCCACAGATGAGAATGACTTTCCCTTTTTTTCTTCGCGAATTAATTAGACGGCGAACCAGAGATAACGCGACTCCCATCAACTTATGTAAAGGTACATCAGCGACCATTAACTTCTGGATACCATTGTTGGATGCTCTGGTTCCTCCTCGGTTACTATCATTTAGAATCTTCGCTGCAGAAATGGTAACAAATCACCTTTGGCAGATAGAGAGACTCTCATTCATTGGAGAACAGTTTTCTGGCTCGGAGGAACACTCTGGGAAATTGACAGAATGGTTTATACTTCGAGAGATTTGAGGACTGCTTCCGGACTATTCTCAGACGCTTAACCTTCAGTTACTAGCACTCCACTTTCTACAGAAATGTTTACATGGAGTTTTATACAACTCGAACAGATAAATAAATTTTTCTTTATGCTTGAAACTCTAAATTTAATGTTCTCAGACTGTAAGTATCGTACGCGAATGATTAAAATTTAAATATTGATTCCAACCCGAGCGACAGCTTAAAATGGTACTTTCTATTACTGGGGAATATCAAGGCAGCCTTGGCGCCTGTGCGAATGCAGACCACTCGCATGTTGTGTCTGAACTTTGCCAACCGATCTACGGCTTCTGTCGGGTTCCACCCACGCCTCGTTTCAATGTTCAAACTGCGTGACTTTTTACCGCACCCGGTGGCATTAAAACAGCCTTCATTGTCACCCAGCTCCGCCAATCAATCAACTATCGATACCAAGCCACGTCGGACCTCCCATTTCACAATTACCAAGACAATGGAACTGCTTCGGACATTGTTCTATAAATTCCACAATTGTTTACACTACAAGAAAATTCGCGCAGAGAATATTATTATTCCTCTTTCGATAACGTTGCTTGCAAAAATTACTAATCGATTTCTCTGGGATTGGAGTGGTACCCCAAAACTACTGCAGCCAAAATGCGCTGAATGATTATTATATTGCGGATCTTTACGCAAAATACACGTTTCCGACCTGAATTGCAACAAATTGGAGGGACATAATTTATTTTCCGGTGGAAAATAATATGCCATATTTTTCAGTTGTTCTAATGTATTATTGTTTGAAAATACACCTTCTGAATTTTTGTTATAAATGCATAATATCCGCAGTCTAATGATTACACTCGGAGTTTAGGTTCGCGACTGTTCGCCTAAATAGGAAGCGGACGAAACCCGCAATCTTATCAACAGCTGCGAGGCCACGCGCGTGTGAATCACTTTTGCCAGAGATTCCCTCCCATCGAAACAGAAACTGATAACGCGTCGACGACACCACGGTGTAGACGTATCCGCGACACGTAATTACATGCATACAGAGACACACATCGCTGTGCTATCCGTGATCGTGCTGTTTGCTTATCGATTCACAAAGGTAGCAGGAAAACGGGACGGCAGCGGAAACCTTTTCTCTTGAAAATTAAGACTCGTAACGTAATAAAGCAAAAGAGCCAGGCGCAGAACTTGAGCGTAGAAATTGTACCGTGTTCGGTCACCTTTAAAACGGCACAACACCGCGCTACGGCTTATCGAGGTGCCGGGATCGTTTACTCGTTACATTTTACATAACATTTCCATCCGTTGTCGTGCAACTTCGGACACGTAACATTCGTCAATATTTGTACTGGCCATGGCGCTGTTACGACTACCCTTTGTCGGGGAAAGTGCCATTTGTTCCTCGCTAAGGAAACGGGACAAGAAGGAACACCTAAATTCCAGGTCCTAGAAAGAGAACCGTGCTTATCAGTTCTGCGGAAATTTTTCTATGCTAGTCCACGTCTTTCGATCTTCCTCGAGCGAACAGAATTATGGAGATAGTTCTGCGAATCTCCGGTAATCAGAAGCTTGCTGAATTGATACAGTTATCGTGTTTTATCTAACCGGCAGATTGTGCTAATTTCTTTATGAATCACGGGACGAGATTTAACTATTTCAATTCGAGAACGAAACATTTCGGTTCAACGGTTCTACAATTCTCGGATGTTTAAATCTATCGTTGCGCCAAAGTTTGTGAGACCACAGTCTCGTAAATTAATATCAGTGTTCTAATAATTATTCAAATTAAAATGAGGAAGCATTAATGTACATTTATTTAAATACACGTGAAATACCTGTAGACACGTGTGACATTAATTCACGTTCGAAACCATGATCTCTAGTAATTAAGCACAGAGACTAATTGCCACTCGAAGTGCGAACGATGTTCGCCTCGGAGATACGCGGTAAAACGATAAATTCCCGTCGCCGAAGATTTCAAAATTCTGATAAGAACGTGACACTGTTTGTAGTCGACGATTGATGATTGCACTTCAGCATTGCATTGTGTTTGCACGGGGGTGCGAAGTACGTACGTGCATTCGCACTTGTTCAGGGCTCGTACGGCACGGTTGAGATTATCGTGTGTAGCGGATTCAAGGTGCATTCGGAAACGAGAACGGTGCACTTGGTTGAGACCGCTTGACGTCGTGCTCGTCGCCGTGAGATCGATCGGCTCGAGCTGCGTTGCTCTCTGAGAAAGGCGCCGGGTTCTCCGTTATTGGGAATAACCAGGTCAAGTTTCCCGCCCACACACGCACTGTATAGATTTATATTTCTTTTTTTTTCTCCCCACATGTGTAGCAATCGCCGCCCGGCTGGCTGCACCCTCTGTCGCCACCGACGGAATTTCCCTTTCGACGGGATGACAATGAACGGGCGAAGGCCTCTCATGGGGGACGAGAAATATATACAGTGCAAATTTGCATGATGGGCTCGTGGGGGAAAGTTTTTGACTCAAGCACTTTCTATTTTAATGCTCTTCGGGTTCTTCGCGCCTCTTGTCTACTTCTCGAGAGGCTCGGAGGGGCGCTTAGAAAATCTTTGATACGATATTGTTCTTGCGAGACTGGATGCTGTGGATTAGGGATGATTTGATACTGAGGAAATATTGCTAGACTGTAATTCTGTTGGAGTTGTAAGTTGGAGGGAAAGTTCTATCGTATTTTCAATGGGCAAATAATTTTAAATGAACAACACATGTTGCTAGTGAGTCATTGACAGCTCATCTGATTGGCATCAAGTTGTTCCTATATTGTTACTATATTAAATATATAGTTTCATAAATTGATTCCTTCCAACCTAATAAATGTATCAGATCTGTGTAGCATTTTATGAGGATGAGATCATTCGACGCTTTTAACTACCTCAGAAAATATTCGTATGATTTTAGACTTTTTTGGATCATCCTTTACACTGAACCAATTACTTTCAGCAAGAACTATTAGGTAGACAATCATCAAACATTCTTTAATACCGCAAAAAAAATTGCTGGTCCTCCTACTTTGCAGCATCCTGTACATTTAAATGTCACCGAAAGATTATGGCAAGGATTGCCAGACGGATCAATGTTCGATCGCCATTTCTGTACACTCTCGGACTGTCGTGTTACTCGAGAGGTACAATGACAGTTGTTCCAGATCTCGGTGAACTTTCTGCACGGCTAACCCACTCCGTGATTATCTCCTTTAATTATGAAGTAGATAGTGACAGTGGTCCGTGCACAGGACAGCCGAACGCGGAACACTACGGACAATTCCTCATCTTGTAAAAGCTCGCGACCGTGAGAAACACGAGCCTGCAACTTTCAACGGTGCGTCCCCGTTGAATAAAATCGCGAAACGGGCTGAGGTTCGTGGGAGATTGCTGCGAGGAATCCTCTGTTTTCACGGGGACTGCACAAAAGGGCAGTCTCGTAACGCCATATTTAGCTGTGCTAGGGTTTTGTCGTGCAATTACTAGCGATACAACGAACCTGGCCTTAGGCGACTCACTTTACGATACCTTCCGACCCAGCACTGAAAAATCAACCCGGCTACCTGGAGAAATCCAGCAACTTTCAATCCTCGACTCGCCGGAGATTCAATCTTCCCAGAAATCCAATTCTTTTACCTTTCAGACACAAATTAAAGATAGATAGAAAATTAAAAATTTCTTCTGACCTGATTATCATATGATTTTATCCATTCTATGGATACATTGATTATTCTACCATTATTCAAAGTATTTGTTGTATTATTAAATTCGTATTCAAAAAATCACTAAACTATTTAATATATCAACGAACCACTGAAAGTATTGTACGAGGTATTACATCAGTTTTATATCAATGAAATTAAGAAAATCATATGAAAATGGAAATATTTCAGGCCAGAAGAACAACTCAGTTTTCGGAGAAAGCGTGATATTTTATTTCACGCATAAACCACTTCGTTGCCGAAGAGGAAGCACGTAGAACGAGAAGAATTGAGAGAACCTGGAAGATGATCGAACGGCTCGTCCGTGTTGGCGGATTGGGGTAAAAACGTGTGGGTGTTTTTGGAGACAGTTTTGAACGATGCGCTCAGTGTTCCGCGAGTTAGAAAGGAATCTTCTTCGTTGACCTTTCGGATGAAATATCGCTCGAACACGGAACAGAATCCTGAAGCGGATCCCTCGGTCTGGAGTTGCGGGAAGAAGCGAGCGAGCAAGGAGAACGACCTATTCGAAGACGTTTTGCTTTTCTGCTCCCTGGGAGAAAGGGAGCTAACTGGCTGCTGGTGAGCTAGCCTCCGCGGATCACGTTCCTCGAACCGATCGTGCGAGCAACAGTTTCGAATCGGGCTAGCTAGCTTACCTTTAAACGTAAAGGCGCGATCGGGACTTCGTTTCGCGTTGCAGTTCGTTGCATAACGCCGCGACTTTTATTGTCCTCTGCCTGGGCACGTTCGTGCATTACACGGTAGCAGACGAACAATTTGATACCCGGAACGAAAAGGGTTGGAAACGAGGACTCCAGAAAATTAGCTGAACGTGCGAGACAAATACAATAATCGTGGTTAAAATTGCAACGAACAGACGTAGGAGTAAAAATTAGAAAAGAGAGGAAGAACAAGTCAGTCAATAAAAATCATGTAGGAAGTCTAAGCTGAAGAACAGAATTACCTAAGCGGATTAACAGAAAGCAGAGAAGCTACGTGTCAAGAAGAATATCAGCTGCGATTACACGGATGAACAGCGATAAAGATTGAAAAAGCACCGAATAGAAGAACGATGGGAAGAGAAGGATTTCCGATTTTGTCGAGAAGGCGAGAAGAGAAAGAAAAGAACCTAAGAGAAAACGCTGGTTGATTTTCAAGAGGAAGGAGAACTCATAAATACAAAAAAATGGTGGAAATGCGAAATCCTGCTACGCGCAGGATGCGTGACCAGTGATGCAAATAGGGCGCATTCAGGTACCTGTAGTCGAAGGCTGAATCGCCTGAATACAGTGCTATTAACAATGAATATTAGCCCGGAACGTTTCACATCCCTAACGAAGCCACGCTTCAGCGACTCAAGATATGAATCGAAGTAAATTGAAGCAAACAAGGCGCCGTCCCGGAGATCCGCGGGATCAATGCGGAGTATACAAGGTGTACTTCCATAAAATGTATGATACGACCTCGGGCAACCCTCGCAGTTCACCTGCCCAAGGCAGTAAATTAGCCAAGATGGAGTGCTGCTATAAGATCTTAAAGAGGCAGGTCCGAGACACGCGTTAAGCCTCGTTCTCACCGACCGAACATCGACTATCTCGAGCCTGCATCTGAATTAGAGCACCCACACTCCATCAGGTGAACTGCATTCGCAACCTGCAATTCCTATCGAGATACGCATAGCTTGTACGATATCAATTGTTCGTTTAGAGCCTCTGGTTGACGCTCTTCCATTGAACCCGCAACTTTTACGAGCACACGCAACGCGCCTAAGTTCGTTTAGAGCCTCTAGTTTTGACGCTCATTCAACATTTAAACGAACCTTAGAAACAAATCTTTCGTTACAACGCTTATACTTCGCGGATGCAATGAACCCGCAACTTTTACCTTCAATCTCCCTCCGTTCTCCGCGGAATTTAGAATGTGAGAACGTTCGTAAGTTCCACGATCATGTTTAGAATAGACGGTATAGAAAAAAGCTGCAGGTAACTCTTCGGATGGCGGGGAAACAAGCGATTATCAAATTACCTGGAGAATCGTGTGGAATTTCTCCGTCAGATTTAACGTCACTTTCTAGCCGAGGTTTTCTACGTGAAATGACCTTTAAACCGAGTCGCTCGGTTCCGCTGCATTAGTCCCATTAATTTCGCGACCGCGGCGAGACATTTTAAGCGTGGAAATAAATGGCCGCGATTATGAACAGCCGATCGGTGTTTGATGTTCAGGGACGGTGAACACTGTGTTTCGACGCGCTGTCAGAATGACAGGAGGCGGTTGCTCGCGCGCGCGGGACAAACGCTGCCGTGCATTTACTTAGGCAAAGCAGCGATCGTGCGGCCCGGTTCTTGAAGCAGAATTTAGGTCTGTAGGCGCAGAGCCTCCCGGCACGACGATCATTGATTTTTGTTTTGAAAAGAACCGCGAGTTGTTTTCGCGCTTGCCGCTATTTTTATCGACCACCCCAGGGGGCTGCGTTCGTCTCGAAAATTTGAAAATTGAATCTGATGCAAAGCTTAATACTACGTTATTAAAGAGTTACAATAATTTTATCCGAAGTGGCATCAACAAGTACAGCAGAATTTATGTCTCTAGGCGCAGAGGATCATTGATTTTTGTTTTGAAACGAACCGCGATTTGTTTTCGCGCTCGCCGCTATTTTTATCGACCACCTGAATGAGCTACGTTCGCAATGACAATTGAATCTGTAAATCTTTCAACGTTGGAGCGAAAATCGAACAGCACATCGGAAGATCTACGGCTGATTTCGTGGACCATTTTTCCTGAATCGTCCGATAGAGTCTAACGCGTTGGCAGACGCAGTACCACGGGAATATCAGAGGGCAAAGACGCAGCCACCTCTCGTGAAAGTTGTTCCTCGCCTGAGAAAGATACCTTCGCTCGCGACCGATGGTGCATACCGTTCGCCTAATTGGAGCGATGTCTAGCTAATTATTTTCCGAAACAATTAACCTTGCATCCGACCGAGGAAACTTTCGCGAATCTCCGCGCAGCCAGCGAATTCGAAGCGTGCCGTCGAGGAAAATCGATAGAGGACTCGTTAAACATCTACTCGCGGACAGTGATTCGCAACAGAACCGGCTAGTTCTACTTTTACGGGAACGAACGGAAAACGCTGGCCCTCCGTGAAACCAATTCTGTTTCCAGGAACGATTCCTGCAGCTATCCAACCTGTTCCGACGGCAGTCTAAATATTATCCTGCTTTTCCGTGAAACTTGAAAATCAGATTAGTTGAAACTGCTCATGCAGTGAATTGGATTCGACAGGGACGATTTCTATTCCTTGAGCAAGTTTTAGAGACTTTTATATAAACAATAATTGAAATGAACAAATTTTCATATGCTCCGAAAGAGGATACTCCGATTGCATACAATTTTCAGACTATTCATTATCGAACAAACGTATCTTATGTCCCTAATGAAAATCCGCAAGATTATTTCCACTCTCTTCAGCAAACAAAATCAATTTACCTTGTCCGCAGTGTCCTTATGGCTCTTAGAAACCATCAATATTTACTAGTTTTTCTAGAACCCCCGATGAACAACAGAACTGGGAACGAGTGGATAGAGGTGACACGCGATAAACCTCAGGGTATGAAGTAAAACGAGTTCGTCTAGAAACCGGAAGTTCGAGCTAGTCTGGCTAGCGAGTTGCTAATTCTCAGGAGGTAACGGTGGTGTCAGGTGTCGCGGTCAAGTGAGAAAAATGTCAACAGAGAGTACGGCCAATGTGGCTGAGTCCGATTGGAGTCTGTGGGAATGGGTCTTAGTAGACGAACGAGGCCCAATGGGGCCTGATGGGTCTCGTACCTTGACGTACAGCTCCCTCGTCGTCATGGTGCTCGGTCCAGGTGTCCTGGGTCAGGTCTCAGGTACGATGAGGAGTCTCGCAGCAGCCGCAGGCACACACGACTCTTCTCACGCACTCTCACACACACACCTGAACACAGACGAACAACCAGGTACCTACGACATTTGTCGCGTTGTGTGTACGCGCTACGATCGACGCAGACGTCTTTCCTCGGATCTACAGTACATTCTGATGTCACCCGAGGCACGGTCACGGCATGTTTCTGTTTTGATTTTCTTCCTTTTCTTTCGCTCTTTTCGCTCAATCCCTCCCCTTGCTACCTGTCCCTCTCCTCTGTCCACACGAACCGAAATCTTACAAGGACAGTATAGAAAACACTCGTTTCTTTCGTTTTCTTCTCGCTAGCTTCGCTCTTCAGGATCTCTCCCCGCGATACTCCTCGCTACCCAGCCACTCGAACCATCGACCAGTGGCCCACCGGGAAATGGATTTTCGCGAAGGTCGTCGTCGTCGTCGTGGCCTGTGTACCTCCACGTAAACGTCCCACGACGGCACTGCCACCAGCTGGCTCGTTATCGGGTTTAGATTCGGCGCCCCTCTTCGCCTACACGCTCGACCACTCTCCTCCTGGTCCCAGACCCGCTCAGAGTCGACGCGAAACCAGTCACCGTCCTCCTCAGACACGTTCGCCGCGTGTCGCACTATCTTCCTCACATGATCGAACCTCGAGTCACACGCCATCTCACCGTTCAACCGGGAAACAATCATTTCAAACCTGTCCTCGCGACCATCGTCTAACAATCTGGTCAGACATCATCGATTTTTCAATCGTCATTTTATCCGTCGTTTTCTGATCGTTTTGACTCGACGCTGTTTTTAGGGACAGCGGCTTCGGTTCAGTAGATTGGGCCTGTCTGACTCAGACTTTCTGCTTGGTTTTTTTATGAAGTTGAAGACTGATAAGAGGTCTGAAGTAATTTACACTGTTTAGCAGCGTTATACAAAGGCTGCTTCGAAGTGCAATAATGGAGCAGGGCCTTATCACGGGTTATTAGACCGTGGCTTCAGTTTTCAGCGCTACCGAAGCTTTGCTCTTAGGATACGTTATCGGCATCGTCGATAAGCGGTACCGCGAAGCTTCGAGAGGGAATAACAAATGCGGGCGAGCGTTGCTGAACTGGATTGACAATGCCTCGATAATTTTACTATTTTTTCGCGGGTCGACAGACATCTGTCGGAGGAACTTCAGATAATGTTATTCTGCCTAGTGAACCAATCATATGCCGTGGAAGGTTTAATGTTAATCATTTTATCCGAAGTCGCATCAACTAGTATTGATTATTAGCTACCACTTTGACATTTCATGCTACGTTAGCGAATTATCTGTTACAATTTAGATTTTAATTCCACGTTGTTTTAAAAAGCTCTACTTATTACCTCTTCGTTCATACAGATTCATGAAAAGACTCGTTCGAGTTTCATTTCGACACAGTTCGGCTCCTCTTCAACGGGGTTATTTAAAATAAATTACGATCGCGGTTCTTTCGATCGAGACGTCAAGCTGCCACGGTTAATTTACGAACGACAGTGACACGTTAACCATAGCTTCTCAGTGATAAATTCTGAAAGAAGAAGAAGCGGGAATTGATTACAGTCGTGTTTAGCAGTACGATCTATCAGTTAGATCATGGCGTTTTTCCAATTAGCTCTGAAAGCCAGGAAACTGGATAAAGCGATGCGAAGGTACGAGGATGAAAAACTAAGATCGATCGAGATCTCGGCTGGTGCCAAGCCGCGGTACACTTTAAAGCAACGAATTCGTCGTCAGAAGTTGCGGTGAGACTTGAAATTCTGTTTGCTGCCAAATCGCAGTTCGAACTTTCCTTTCTATTCTATTAGTATCTGTCCGGAGCCCTTTATCACTCCCCCTCGACAATAAAAACTTGTACTACT
Source organism: Lasioglossum zephyrum (assembly GCA_028455615.1). Taxonomy (NCBI): domain Eukaryota; kingdom Metazoa; phylum Arthropoda; class Insecta; order Hymenoptera; family Halictidae; genus Lasioglossum; species Lasioglossum zephyrum. Next base: position 16,641,315 of record CM052330.1, on the reverse strand, counting down.
TTATGCGTGAAAGATTTATCTTTTGGTAGCTAGCCCTTAGCACTCGAATGGTGGCTCCAAGGCGCCATTAAAAATTGCTATACCATTATTCAAAATACGTAGTATAAATTACTAAATTACTAAATTTAGTAGAAATTACTAAATATTTTAGGTGTTAGCTATTATACCAATTTAAAAGATCATAGAGGATGGTAATATTCTAGTTCCGAGTGCAAAGAGCTGGTATGGTTAAGGATATTCGAGATTAATTATTGATTTATTTTCAACAGCCTGAAGAAAAAGGTTAAAGGCTTCTGTGGCAAGATCTTCACGATCCCAAAACGTTCGTGGATCTACAAGAAGATCGTCGAGGCGCGCACAGACGGATCCCTAGAGAATTACGTCGCGAAAAGTTTCCTCGGTTTTATCGGAGGGATATTCCTTACCTACATCTTCTTCGGCTTCTTCGTTCTTCAACTCGGATACAAACTCTCTTCCGCAACGTTCCTTTGCACCGCGATAGGGGTGATTCTCACTCTCGGCCTGGCGTTCTCCCCTCGAGTACGGTTAGGAAAATCAAATAACAAAGTCCAACTCCATCAATTCTTTATCTGCCATCTCTTGGGCACGATCCACCAGCATCCTAAAGAATTTCTTGCGCCTAGAATTTGACACAAATAATTGTAGAATGTCTTCCTTAACACTAAACGTTATAAAGACTGGCAGGAGATTATACATAAATTATAAAACAATACCTGCCATTTTTAACGCTCGGTAGATTTAGTGTTAACCCTCGGCTGATGACTCGACAGCGGATTTTGATAGAATATAAAAATGTTCTATCTCCATTGTAACAAAGTGGAGTGAGATAGAAATTTAGTTTCTTTCTTAATATGTTTAATATAACAGTATTTTTAAATTCTTCCAATGTTTTACTCTTTTCAATTACAAATACTGCGATTACTCATCTATTAAAATGATTAAGGGAGCAAATTATTTTGCATAAAGATCCGCAGTGTACTAATGACACGCGCTTGTAGACGATCATCCATTGAAGAGGTTCAACGGTGTGTCGCAGCTCATCAGCAGAGGGTCAAAGTTCATCAGCAGCGTCCCTCGACGGTTCTCACTTTCTTCTCCCATTTCTCCCTGCAGCTGTATAGTGTTCCTGTTATTACCCCAATTTTTCTCGAAGCGGGGGCGGCAAGCGATGGTCGCGTACGCTTTTATTTTAGCGTTAACCGGGCCAGTAAAGAACACTGTGCACAACACCAGCGTTCTTACGGAGTCACTGGCCTGCGCGCAAGTACGTCTATCATTTTGCCCCATCTTGGAATCCCATTATTTCACGTTTGACGGACACGTACTATCGACGGTTCATTACAGTGTCCGTCCAACTATTTCATTTTCTAGGAGCAGCTGAAGGAGGCGGTGAAAACTGTGATCGATCTGGCGAAGCAGCCGTTCTACGCTCTGAAGGACGCGATATCGAAAGTCATAAAGTCGGTCAAAGCTGTCGTGAAAAGAATCAAGCAGACCCTGCTCGCGATCAAGAGGCTCGTTCTCAGTATACGTAAGCTAGGAACTTTAACCCTTTGAACTCGAAGCAATTCTAAAAGATTTCTATTCTATCTAATCTTTTCCACCCCGGGCACATGGAATTGAACCTGTTTTCTCAAACGCCATTTGAATTCTTAGCAATTTATAGAATACAGCAGACTTTAATCACTTAACCCTCATACGTTCCTCAGGGTGAAAATTCACCCATTTTTACATACGTTTTTACATACTTTGTTTGTATACATGTTTTTCTAAAATTTAACGTGATAAATAAAGCAATGTTTATTAGTTTGAAGTGTAACGAAAAAATGTATGAGAAAGTATTATAGAATCTTTCATGTTACTATTTCTGGAGAGCGTAGGAGGGTTGAAAACTGTTTGAAATAGTGATACGGCAATTTTGACTGGCTTTGATCCCAAGGGAAATCAACTGAAAGATTTCTATACCTGTTCTACCAAATGAACAACCCTTCTTCTTCCAGTGAGGGTGATCGCTTCGGTGTTCCAGTGGCTGGGCAGCGTGATAAACATGTGCAACAAGAAACTGGGCACTCCGTTCGACAGGTGTCAAAGCGTGTTCGACGGTGCAGTGGCCGATTGCAAGGCGAAACTAGGGCCATTTTTAGGGTTGGTTTGCAACGTAACATACGTGGTCAGTAGCCTTTGCTACATCGTGAAACCGCTGGACTTCATCTGCATGCTGGTGTCGTACGTGTCCGACACTGTGGTCGGCGCAGTGAAACGAAGTGAGTCCTTCTAATCGTGTGATCGTACAGTTCTGTATACTCCATCTTTCTAATTCCGCAGAGATTAAAAGGTTCACAATGCACATGAAGGCGATGTTTTATGTTAAGGTGAAGTTCTCACACTCGTTCGATTTCGAGACGAACCAAAGCAAGTCGTTAGGGGATGTTTCCACCGGCATCGCGACTGAGATACGATCGAGGACCGACACTTTGTTCAGTATCTTCGACTCGATCGGTTTCGTCACGTCGCTGTTCGTCTTCATCATCGTCCTCAGGTAACGATACTGTAAACTCATCATCATTTAGAAACATTCATTGCTTGGTTATACCATAGAGTGATGCGCTACCGCTTCAAATGGATGACCAGCGAGCGTTTCGACAACAAGTACATAACCGACGATCTGCGGACAATTGATATAATCAGGACTCGACAGGACAAAGAGACAGTCTTACCATTGAATCCTCGAGAGAGGAACAAATACGTACCCCTGTCCTCTGTCAAGCTGATCAAATCCGAGAAGACTAAGCTAGTCAGGTCTGCAGTGTTTCTGGGCCTGGCTACCATCAAGCTGATGTCCTATCTAATGATAGATTACAGTCTCTACTGGGTGTTGAATACTATCCAGATTCATGGTCGATACCAAAGCAAGGTAATGGGTCCAGTGACGCACCCAGGATTTAATCTTGGGGGGAGGGAAAATAATATATATCTACTACCGAATCACTAAAATCTTGTGGCCAGGTGTAAGAATTGCCAATGCACGGTAGTGCATTGTTAGTAACCCTAAAACCGGATGATTCCTTAGGTTTTGTATGATAAGAAAATAGAACACAATGAATGACCTTGTTTTAGAAAAAATATCTGTTCTATTTCCTTTTTCTGGGTGCGCCACTGAATAGATCTAATCTTCGGTACTTCGTGCTTGAGATTTTCAGGAGTGGATAATAATTTCCAGGTGGAGAAGCCGTCGGTGGTTAGCATCCACGTTGCTGGAGAAGGGTACATGTCTGATCTGTACAGAAGCATAATCAAATCATTCACACCTCGTGGCAAAGAGTCGGAGATCAACACGATGCTGTGTCTACCGCAACCAGTGCCGCCTGATATGGACAAGTACACTCAGATCATCGCTTTGATCATCCTCTGCTGGATGGTAGCCTTCTTTGAACCATATGGTCTGCGACTCAGGCACGTGGTACTCTGTCAGTATTATCCTGACAGAGCTAAACAGAGAGCTATCTGGTTGTACAATCACATCATCAGGTAATTAGACGAATTTGCAAGGGATGAATGAAGATTGAAGGGAGTACGATTAATAGAAGATGTGGGTAGATCAAGAGGGAACTTCCTCAAGTTTGCCAGACGTCAACTGCGCCGCAAGTTCGGCCTAGCTGGTGGAGAGAAGATCGAGAAAGTTACTCTTCAGGATAGACTATGGGCAGTGTGTCCTTGCTTGAACATATTTTTCCCAAGGAAACAGAAGATGTGCTTGTTGTGCGGCGATGTGGAACGATCCGATGTCGATCCGCATATAAAATGTGCGACACCGGGCTGTGTAGGCTTGTATTGTCCGCCGTGTTTCGCGGATTTGCAGAATATATGCACGATTTGCCGGTCGCCGGTGGAATATGGTGACCTGTCGGATCTGAGCGAGGAGAAGTGAGTAATTCAATAAATGCCCTTATATGCATTTAAGACAGAAATGAGTAGGTGTAATTTAAAACAGTAAAACATTAGAAGAATTTAAAAATACTGTTATATTATCTTCAACCTATTAAAGATATTCAAAATTTGTATTCTGGTTGTGTCAGAGATTCTTCCGAAGACGAGTATCCAGTTGTCAAAAAGAAGCCTGAAGAGGAGTCTAAAGAAATGATAGAAGAAAAGGAGGAGGAAGAGGAGGAGGAATGGGGAGAAGAGGAATATGTTGGAGAAGAGTATGAAGCTGAAACAGAGGAAGAAACTGGAGAAGGAGAAGATGAAGACGTTGTAGGCAAAGATGCTGTAGGCGAAGACGCTGTAGGCGAAGAGGAACAAGAAGAGGAAGAAGAAGAACAAGTTGGAGAGTTAACTGAAGAGAAGAAGATGAAGAGAAAGAAATTGAAGGAACTCGAAGAGACGAAGGTAGAAAAAGAAACAGCTCAACAGACTGAAGAAAGATATGAAGAAGATTCCGACTCCGCTTATAGTTACAGTAAGATTTCAATCTAGAATTTCGAAAGATCTTTTAATCTGAAGTCTGAATGCTATCAGCTTATCAAGATGAACCTTCTGAGGACACGAAGATTGTGAAACATAGAGAGCCGTTCAAAGACGTGGAAGCTCAGAAGATACGAGACGACGTGACGATCCAGGTATGTTCCCAAAGTGTTTCGAATTGAAAGGTACTGGAACGTTCCTTCCGCAGATATTCAACGAACCCTGCTCCTGCGACGAGTCTCCGACGTCCTGTTTCGTGGTGAGGGCTCGCAGGAAGATCCGTACCAGATTGAAAAAGAAACCGGATCCTCGCGGGAGGGATTCCGATTCATCATCGACGGAGGAGGTCGAAGAAGAAGAAGTAATACACGCCGAGGTGGACGACGAATGCGAGGAGCTGCTGGAGAAGGATCGAAGGGATAACGAGAAACGGGGCCGAATAAATAAAATCGTCGGAGCGGTCGCGAAAATTCCTTGGCTGGCCAGAGGCGAGGTAAGAGCTCCGTCCGAATCCTGTAATTCCAGGATGTCCTCGTTGCTTATTTTCCTGCGATATTCGTTTTGGAGTCCTATACGTGAATTTTGAAAATTTACTGTCTACGTCAGGGGTGGCAAACCTTTTACATATTAGGGGAGGAAAAGGGATAAGAAGACTGTACTGAGAGCATTCAGGTGTTCAAAATATGATAAGGAATAGGATAAGTCCTTCGTGACTAGGTAGGACCCGATAAGATGCGTTCCGTTCTCCCCGACTTTCATCTTGGGGGTAGACTGAGTCCCACACTACCCTCCTACCACCACCTTAGGAGGGTGTTAGTCAAAGTATTTCCCCACTGCCCAAAAAAGGGTGTTCGAAATATGAAGATGGATTCAGTTGTGGCGCTTACTTCAAAAGAATAAGTAGGCGCAGAGATACAATGCGCCACATGTAATCATCTAATTTTTCAATTTACATCGTTCTAATTTAAGACAATTGAATTTTTAACATCTGCAGGAGGATAGAAAAGCCAGCAGAGGATTGCAGACGAGACGGCCGTCTCTGATGAGCAAGATCGTGGGTATGTTCCAGGGCAAACCTAAGCTGTCGTTACACACGTGCAAAAGGAGCAGGAAGATCAAGGATTCCTCGTCGTCATCTTCGTCCTCTTGCGACGAGAACGAGATTCTTCTGAGAGACGAGGACAGGTCTGACTGCGGTCATTTGATGAGGAGAAGAATCGGAAAGCTTGAGGACGACGATACCGAGAGCTGTGACTTCAGACATCCTCGAGATTCGAAGTTCCCCACGAAACAATTGCCGAAGTGAGTGGAGCAGTTTCATTAATTATTTCGAGTGGATTGACGATTTTTAATTGGTTCATAGATATTTGGAATCGGAGACGAAATGTACGTCCTATTACGAAGTGGACGAGACTGACTCGCAGGGCAATTGTGTCCAAGTGGAAGATGTCAACCAATCGTCGGACGTAACGAGACGCGGGAAGAGACACTGGCGAGATGCAATGGAAGATGATGAATTTGTGGTTATATTATTGGTTGATTTGTGAAAGAAATTATTTGAAATGATTGGGAGGTATTCTTATATTTAATGTGCTTGCAGGGACCTTGCTCCTGCACGTCAGACGTCACACCGGACGCTGCGAAAGACACGGACCTTTACTCGATGGAAATCTGCACTGAACATATGGATTCCTCGAAGACAGTCATTGACTCGGAAACTGAGAAATCATCATCTGCTACTAGAAGCGATGCGGAGTATACTGAAGACACAGGATCGTCGTCAATGATTGTGGAAGAGCCAGGTGGAAAAGACATATTTGATGATTCTTCGGAATTTGAAGATGTTGATGAGTCTGGGGAGGCGAAGGAAGAGACAGGAGTTAGTGAGAGTAGTCAGGAGGACTATCGTAGAAGGTCAAAGATTGAGAAGGAAGTTAAAAGAACATCTATGTCCAGAAAGGACGACGATGACTATGAATTGAAAAGGGATAATAGAGTCAGGAGAGAATCGGGTGGTGCTGATGAAGGCATTGAAGAGAAAGGTGAAGAGTTGGAAGAGCCAAAGGACAAGAGGGTGGATTCTATAAAGAGAATGAAGGGGATTGGGAAATTGAAAGAACTGTACTCGAAAAAGAAGGCCGTAAAATCAGATAAGAAAAAAGCACTTCAACCACAGGACTCAAATGAAGTGGAAAATGGTAAGAAGATGAAAAAGATCGTAGACAAATTGAAAGTATTGACAGGGAAAGCTAGAAAATCTGATAAGAAGAAAAAGAAGGAAGAAAAATCTGAACAGAAGATGGAGCCAGAAGAAATACCTGAGGAATTGGAGGAGCCTATGACATCAGATAACAAAGAGGTGAAGAAAGAGAAACTTGAAACACAAGATGTGAAGGAAGAGCTTGTGAAAGCAGAAGAGGGTGAAAAATCTGATCAGAAGGAAATAGAAGAAGAAGAGAAACCTGAAGAACCAAATCCCAAAGAAATACCTATCGAGGACGTTGACAAAACAAAAGACAAGCCTGCAGAATCTCAGTTGGAAGTTCAGAAAACCGAGCTAGTGGAAGATGACAAGAAAAAGAAAGTGTCTATTGATTCCAAGGCTGAAGTGTTGAAAATTGATAAAGCCACGGATTTGCCTGACAGAAGCAGGCATACTCAGACTAAATTCCGTAAACGTGATATTAAGAAGATTCCTGAGAAAGAAATTGGATCTCCAGTCGCTGAGGTATCTGAAAAAGAAGGGGAAAAGAGAAGGAAGAGCTCTGAGAAGAAGGAGGACTGCAGAGAAAGGTATTAAAATTATTTGAGATCTGGAGAGTATAAACATTGTTAATCTGTTTCAGATTCAAGGAAGATAAATCCCTGAAGGGCAGAAAACGTCGTGGCTCAAAGGACGATGAGGAATATTATTCTGTGAAAGACAAGGTTGGGAAACGAAAACGGAAATGCAGGCTGCCGTACGAAGAAGAGCTGGCCAGAAGAACGAAAAGAAAGTGTTCGAAGGACAGAAGACACGAAGATGGCTCAGAAGAAAGAAAAAGAAGAAGATGTAGTAGATTAGAGAGATCTGAGTACAGCGAAGAGGAGCCACAGATATATCACAGACGCTATGCGGAACTTCCTCAATGTTCCTGTGGGATGGACCACTGCCATGAACGCGTTTGTCTACCCACAATCGCCCACGAGAGGTTTCCACAAGTTTTAAAATAGACTAAACGATGTATTCAATATTCAACATTAATAAAACATTCTATTTCAGGACTTGTCGCTGTCATTTATGCCAGAGAGCATACTCTGAGCCTCAAAGGGACATGTATGGACATTTCAGAGACCATCCAGAGCAAATGGAACGGGGATTCGAAATGCCCATGGTGAAGAAATACTTGCCCATGTACCAGACACCTAAATTGATCGAGGAATTAAAGGCTCACGATCGAATGAAATTAATTAGAGAGAGGGAGGCCATGAGAAAGAGCCCTAGATCTGCTCGTGCTTCTCCTCGCCCCAAAATGGCGCCTAGAGAACCTACAACATGTTACTTTCCAGGCACAGTGAGTAGCACCATGTTCCGAGCAACATTGTCTATTGATAAATATTGTTTCATTGATAAATATACGTCGTGCACGTGGCGCAATCGCTTTCAATAAACAAAGATTAAATCCGCAGTAGTCTACGTCAATTAATGTCGAAATTATTTTGTCTGAAGAGTAAATCGGCAGACAAGGACGCGAAACTCGCCTACCAGGAATCACAAGCCTACAGGAAAGTATTATGCGAATTCGCGAAACGGGTCAGCCATCGGAAAGAGGAAGACGCAACGCCTCTGATACATTTATCCAAGAAAGCAGACAAAACGAAACGAGTGAAACAATTATATCCACCAGAGAGCAGATCCGCAAAGGCCAGACGTTTCGCTGACAGAGTCATTGCATCGTTCAAGGTAACGCGGCATTGATAATTAAAAATTCAGTTATCGAGACGTTGCGTTATAATTAACATTCGCTTGTAGCCGGTTACACGCAAGAGACACAAGTGCAAAAGGAGCACGCGAAATCTGTCAGCCGAGCGAGTGGATTATTCCTTTGATCCGGAGTTGTTGAGCAACTTGTCTTGCTACTGCTCTTCCGCTGGCGAACCGACTGATAGTGAGTCCACGGTGTAAAAGTGCTCGGATGTCAACGCATGAATGTGTACTCTTATGTAACAGATCTGCGCAAACACGCATTTGCACAGATCTCTCGATGTTTTACCTTAGTTCATCGAATATTAGTGCTAAAAAATTAGAACTAGATTGCAATCTCTTGCAAAAGTGACAATACCGTGTTTCTTAAACTTTTGTACGATTCTGATTTGAATACAGGCTGATTGCTGTTCTTTAATCGTCCGAATTCTTCTACTGTTCCAAATTGCACCAATCCATTTTTATAATCTTTTTGTTAATATATGAAAATGAAAAGTATGCATATTTGTATCATCCGATCTATATTATTCGGTATGACGATCGCGCGCCGATTACCGAGCAGAACCGAAAGATGCTTTCACGACACAAGGATATCGGTAACATAGAGAAAATAACTGAGTTAATTTGTAATGCGATGACGTTTGTACCTCGTCCCCGTCACCTATTTGGTCCCTAGTTTTTACCCCTCTAGGAGGGGACGCTAAGTAAGGGGAGTGCAATTTTCCTATGTAAAAAAACGTGAAACGTCGAGCGAAAATCGGTATATTTTTCCAATAGCGAAATCAGCCATTATGCACTCGCGACGGAACATTTTGAACCGCTGAGCAAAGAAGTGATGATGAGCGTACACAGATCGAGAAAAGAGAGCTTCGATTGTTTGAACTATCGATTTAAATGTATAACCTAATTAAAATTGTGGAATAATAAAGTGAATTACTCGTTCGATATGACAGTAAATTAGTACCCAGTGAAATGAGAGAGGCTGAGAAACATGATTTAACTACGGAGGAACACTAAAAATTTATGGATTAAAAATACATCGAATTTTGGCGATGTCAGGCTCGAATAAAAATATATTGGAAAACTCCTTGCCTTCGAGAAAAGGAGCGTGTTTAACGAATAGATTGAGAAAGGATCGAAGAAAGAGGAAAAAGTATTGTTCGAACAGTCCACGATTTTTCTAAATTGAAATAATGTTCGGATCGTTGTTCAACTCTAAAAAATCGACGAAAAATGAACCTACGAACACTGAAGAAACCTCCGAGGTGACGAAGCACCCTCTGCCATCTTTAGAACAGACGGAATCCCCTGGAATTAGCAAAACGAACGCTGTCTTCCCGTTCCACGATGTCAAAGCCACGAGTTTCCCTCCTCCTCTATCGATCGACGCGTCGGTGTACACAGAAGCTGAAAGACCAACCCCAGAAGAGCCGGAGATCTTTAAAGAGCCACCTCCTATCAGCAAAACTGTCAACCATGCCCGAGAAGATGCGGACACAATTGAAAAGAAGGAGCTCGAGTTCTGCGACAGGAAAACCTGCCCCAAAGAAGGCCTCTGTCTCGACTCATGCGAAAAATTATCGAAAAAGCAACACGAGACAAAGGACAGGACGAGTACCGATAGACTAACAGAGATGATCAACGTGTCTATCAAGGAGGCGATCGAGACTATCACGAAGCGGTGTAGAATGGTACCTAAGAAGCAAGTATCCAAGATACTTCCAAGAAATCCTTGTTGAAAGTTCAGTCGTATTTTAAAAAGCACATTTGAATCAATTTATAAAAATATACGTTTAACATTATTCAATGATACGATTTCCATTATTTATAGATAACCTGTCAATTCCTGTTTCCCAATGGCTACATGTGTTTTTGATTTGAAAATACGACAGAACTTTTCCACCAATCTAATAGTATTTATCCGAATTATAGTACACCTCTATCATTTATAGGATGATGCGGGAAAGCATCCGGAGAAAAAGCCGAAAGAAGAATTGGCTAAATCAGTCTGCCACAGTAGAGAGTCCTCGTGGAAAGCTAAACGGGAGAGGCCCCGTTCTGTCGAGGAGTATTTCAGAAAATGTTCACAGAAGACGAGTCGTACTCGAGAGAAGCGCAAGAGAGCTCGCACGTGTCCTAGAAAGATAGAGGAGCTCGCTAAATGTCATTGCAAGAAGGTAGTCCCTTGCGAGGAAGCAAGGTCCAAGAAACGCGCGAAGTCGAGTCCTGGCAAGACTGACAATCGTCGGATGACTGGGAATGTGAACATCTACATCTGCTCGGAGGCCACTGAGAATGCTCAGGTAACCGCTGCGACTTTATTCGATGGCCAAACTAGTTGGCCATTTTTCACACAAATGCATAAAATCAGTCTATCAATCGTTTTTGCTAAGATACCGAAGGACAATGATTACTGTCAATTGTGCGTCGTGTTCGATTAATTTTCCAGCCGGTTAACAAACAGAAAAAGCCGCCGCCATGCGCCGAGTCCAGTTCAGAGACAACGACGGAGCCGTCTAATGTCTCGTCCTGCAAGCTGGCGACTCGAATTCGTAACAAACGTCGGAAACGCAAGGAACAGCAGCAGTCCTCTGACTATCTTCTACGCAGTGAGGACAGTAGCGATCCCAGCAACCCGTGCAGCTGCGACTCGAAGTTCTCGGACGTTGCAGCCGAGTCTGAGAGCACGGTCTGCGCACAGGACACGGAATCTTCCTTGACCGCTTGCCAATGCAAGGACGACGAGGTGCTATCTGATCAATCGATCGGATCGACGTTCGTCATCTGTGACAAAGTAGCGGATCCTTGCTCCTCGAAGATGTCCTCCATCTCAGACAGCGAGGAATGGTCGTCGAAATCCTGCAGCGGTGCTGAGACCGTCCTCTGCGATCAGGGTCGCAGGGATTTTGATCAGACGGCTGGTTCCGAGTCTAATTACGGTGATTACTGTACTAGGAGCCTGGAAAGAGATAAAGATTCTGTGAGAGAAGTTTCCAGAGTGCGGAAGAAGGATGCTTGCAAGTGTCAAGGTGGTTTTCGAAACAAGAAAAGAATTTCTAAGACTAGAGAACCATGGTCCACCTGCAGTTGTATCGCCGAGGAGGACGAAGGGGATGTTTGCGTGACTGAGAAAGAGTCTCTGAAATTGACAGTGTGTCAACAGCCAACAGAGGGAGAGGGAGGAGATGCTGATGAACAGGTTGAGAGTAAACAGGAAGATGTCTTAAACTTACAATTAGATCATCAACCAAGTACTCCGGCGCCCAAAGCTCTAACGCTCAAAGAACTTATCCAGCAGAGTAGACGACCTGCTGTTGATCAGACGACTATACCACCGTCTGAAAGAAAAGATGAGGCAGAACCACCTGTGGAGCAAGCTAGCGAGAAGCCAGAGCCAGCGTTCTTGAAAAAGTTCAATCTTCGTGACAAGGACAGATTTCTGAAGCATGTGAAAGACTTCCAAGGTCCTGACGAGGCTGAACAGAAACGAACGGCGGGTGGCGGGGAAGAGACCGAGGGAAATAAGACAGGGAAGAAGAAAGGAGCTGAGGGAGATGCTGCGGGGGAGAAAGGATTCCCTGGAAGGCTAAAGAACACGTTGTTCAAGACCTTTAGGAGAGTGTCGGGCAGGGATACAGACAAAATTCATGAGAAGAGTTCTGAAAATAGGACCGAGGCTTCTGAGAAGATCGCAGATGGAGGTCAGCCGATGAAGGCTGAGGAGACTCCAAAAGGGAAGAGGATATCTCTAACTGCGAGGCTGGACATAAACAAATTCTTCCAGAAGAAGGATAAATCAGCTGACAAGAAGAAACCCGCGTCAAAGAAGAAGGGTAAACGTTCTGCTGAGACTGACTCGGAGATCAAGCCCAACACGAATGAAGGTACAGAAGAGAAGAAGGAAGCTGACCAGGTTCCCGAAGAACCGGAGAAAAAATTACCATTGTCAGCTGATGTTCCAATAAAAAATCCAATTCCCAAGCCTCCTAACATCGAAGAGAAAAAAGAAACAGTGCCTGAGGATCTTCAAGGACCACTGGGACCACAAATTCCATTGAAGATCAGCCCTCGGGACGTTGAAGAAGAGTCAAAGGATCGAAAGACCCCTGAGGATCGAGAAAAGAAACTGCCAGATGCGACCAAGCCGGATGTTGAAGATTTTCGAAAGACTGAAGAGATTCCAGAAGAGAAAACCGCCGAAGTGTGTCCAGGCCTGAAGAAAGTCTCGGCGACCATATGCACGCGACGTCCTCAGGAAAAACCGTTGTCGAAGGAATTAAGACAGTCAGTATCTCGGTGCGTCTCTCGAGAGCCGGAAGTGCATACAGTATGCACGAACCAGCCATTCACACCGTGCACTCATGTGGACCGTTCGAACAAGAGAATCGAGGACAGCCGATGCAGTTGCTGTTGCGTGGCTGCGCCGCCGAGCTGCAGCCGGCTGAACAGTTACCCGAAAAGTTGCCTGAAGAAGGAGAGACCTTCCTGCAGGACGGAGTCGCAGGAGAAGAACTGCGCCATTTTGTATCGCGACAACAGAAGCTGGGAGGAATGCGGTTGCAGGTGGATACTCCACTGCGAGAGGTGTTGCAGTCCACGAAACGAATGCAGGTGACTTTTTTAACACTATACTCGGATTCATTCGAATAACGAAGTGACGAGTGCAATCGCAACGTTGCAGCTGCAGGCCAGTGCCGTCCTGCGTGACTTGCTACAAGCCGAAAACCGAATGCATCTGCAAAACGATATGCCCTCCGAGAAGATATCTGAAGTCGATGGTCTGCCTCTACTGCGACAGTCCTCGAGAAAGCTGCACCTGCAGGGCACCGATGAGGAAATGCTCCTGCTGCGACTTGGCAGTGGACCTGTGCTGCTGCGAGGAGAACCCGAAGAGTTGCAAAGGAGGAAGACCGGTTGCAACGCAGCCTGAATGCGATCGCACCATCTACGTCACAGCGTGGAAACCTCGGGAGGATATTCGACGATACTTCTCGAGGAATCTGGATGAACCCAGACGTGATTCTATCAACGAGTGTTGTTGCCATGAGAAGTCGAAGTCGCAGAACTCGGACGAACTTCCGTACCAGAGGCTCAGCTGTTTCTCGGATGTGATGACCGAGCTGCAGAGGAAGATCAGCGAGTCTGTTTGCTGCACCCAGTGCAGGAAGATCCCCTGCTGTTGCAATCTCAAGGTCGACGAGGCGAGGGACGAGAAGAAGATCAAATACTGCGTCAGGTGGTTGTCTTAAATAGTTGAAATGAATATTAGAATAAAATCTGCTTTATTCCAACCTTACAGCTAAGAAATGTGACTTGGTTTACATTAACCTATCTGCACAAATCTATCTTATTTCACGCATTCGGTCCATACCTTCTCTCACTTTTTACTTTGTCTCATTCATTCCTACCTTATCCTACTCTTTTAGTATCCTAATTATCACTAATATGACGGCCTGTGCAACGAGCACACCGTTGGACCACCAACATATATGCGCGACGACGATTGTCCTCAGGAACAGTGATGCCAGAACGGGGAACCAGGAGGAACTTGCCCCTCCGGCTGGGCCCCCCACTCTTACTTCTACTGCGTGACTGTACGTCTACTGCGTGATTCACACGAGCAGGGTAGCGGTACGTTCGTGTGTTTGTGAGCAGTAGAAGTAAGAGTGGGGGCTCAGCCGGAGGGGCAAGTTCCTCCTGGATCCTCATTCTGGCATCACTGCTCTGGAAGCCGCAGAGAAATACTCGAGAATCGGTTCTGAGGACAATCGTCTTTTGGTCAAGCAATTGACTGTCGAGTCAAGATTACGCGAATAAAGATCATAAAAGCGAAAGAGTTTTTTTTTGTCCATTACTTATTTCCTTACTTATTGCATCCTTTCCCATTCCCTAACTTGTTACTTGTAGGTATGTACTTTAGTATATTTATGCACTCTTTTCTCTCTTTCTCCTCAGCTTCTCCACCCACTCTTCAACATTGAAATGAATATTAAAGAGTTTTTACCTGTTATTATCAATTACAGTCCGAAATCGCGGCGCAAAGCGGTCGCAGTCTGCATGGACAAGCCTCGCAGCAAATCCCCAACGATCTGCAAGTGCGATCCACAATCTAGAGCCGAGAGACCCAAGAAGATAACGATCTGTTGCGTGTGCAAGTCGTTCCCGTGCAGATGCAAGAAATCGAAGAAGCCAAGGATGAAGTGTTACTACTGCAAGAACTGTCCTTGCGTGTAAGTTCGATGAAAAATCGAGCAGTGCGAGATCGAAGCATAGCTCCGGGTCCAAAAGAAAACGAATGAATCGTTCGGTCGAACGAGGGCAAGTTCCTCGTCGAATGAGTCCGAACGTAGATCTGGTACTTCCAGTTGCTGATTTTTTCTTTCCGCGGTTGTTCGCTACAGCTGCATCGCGGCACGAGAACGCAGCAGCAAGCCGAGGCCGTGCAGGTGCGCTGATTCACCTTGCCGCGGTAAAGAAAAAGAGATCACCGTTTGTGGAAAAACATCCGCGAAGTCGAAGAACAACGAGGAGAAGATCATTTGTGTCCGGTGAGACGGACTCCTTGGAATAGCAGTGTTTCCCCGGCTTTTCCTAAACAGAGAAACGTGAAACTAGTCCACTGTACGACGAGAATTGTATGATATATGAGAAACAATAAAGTGGGAATCAATATGATTAACGCGCGGTAGTGAATCGTGGCTAAAAATGATTGAATATGATTTATTAATGAAACACGAAAGGGTTGATACCGTTAGCAGGCATCAAGGAGTCGTCATCGTGGTTGGAGTTATCGTTGGCAACGAATGGAACAACAAACATTGCGTCGATTGCAAACGACGTTTTCATGGCAATGCGGTGATGTTATTCCGTTCATGGTCGATTGGTCAGGAGGATCGTTTCAGAGATAAAATCCAGATTCCTCTGGTTTGGTAATTACAAGTCGGTTAACCCCCGATTACTGGAGGCAAGAGACGACGAGAGAAAAAAGAAGTAGCCCCGGACGATAACGACGGTAATAATCCGGGGAAATGTCGCGATTGTGGGCGAAATGTTCGAAACTGCTTCGAAGGAATGACGAAAGGAGTAGGGGGTATCTTAGGCCTCGTACAAGACACTGTCTCCCCTCTTTTGTTAGACCGGTACGAGCCGTAGACCGGCAACGTGTTCCACCATCGTTAATCGCGACTTCGCTTTCGAACAACTCAGCTCGGATCTGAAACCTCGGAGAGCCGAGCCTCTCGTGTCAGTGATCGGCCTCTCGTCTCACGTGAAACTCGCTCTGTGCTCAACAATATTGACTTCCCCCACTTCGAGAAGGAGGACGACACCGTGCTACTAACAGGACAACAATAATGCAGGTCTACTCCGAGGAGCCTGGGTTACGCTGCATTTCCACGGGGAAACACTATGCCAAGAAACCCTCGACGCTGCGCGAACTCGTCGAAGCTCTGCACGACGCCTTCAAGACCGATCATGTGAACATCGACGATGTACAGGAGCTGATGGCATCCTACAAGAGCAATCCCGTCGAGTGGAAGAAGTACGCCAAGTTCGACAGATGCAGGTAAATCGGATAAGACGCAGTCCCTGGATGTTAATACCATGCATTTCCTCTTACGGTTACAGTAGATTTCATTCGAAATCGATGTTATACTACAGGAGGGCTACTCTTGTAAAGTTTGCTACTTTCCTGATCAATAAAAATATTCTGCATAGATCACAAGGTACTGGAGCTAACTAAGTGGATGACAAAATTTTTAGCTCCCCACTGTTTCATGTATATAATCATTTACGTCGTCGAGCAGTAAATTTTATTTCATCTTATGATTACGGTAGATTTTATTCGAAATCGATGTTATATTGCAGGGGGGCAACTGTTTTAAAGTTCGCTACTTCCCTGATCAATAAAAATATTCTGCATCGATCACAAGGTACTGGAGCTAACTAAGAATTTGAATAAGTTAATGACAAAACTTTTATCGCACCACTGTTTCATGTATATAATCATTTACGTCGTCGAGCAGTGAATTTTATTTCATATTATGGTTACAGTTGATTTTATTCGAAATCGATGTAATAGTGCAGGGGGCAACTGTTGTAAAGTTCGCTACTTTCCTGATCAATAAAAATATTCTGCATCGATCACAAGGTATTGGAGCTAAGAATTTGAATAAGTTGTTGACAAAACTTTTATCTCCCCACTGTTATGTGTATAAAATCTGTTATTGTAACACTCGTTATTGCCAAAGCGGCATTGCCTCTGCATTTACGTCGGCAGTTGTTTATAGAACGAATCTGCATCGCAGTTGTTATTACTAATAATTAATCCGTAACAAACAAATTACTGAAATGTACGAACGGGTGAAACGACGATACACGGATTGAGAGATAAATAGATGGATCTGTTGGATCGGGAGGAGTCGATGAACCAGGTGTTTGATCACTCGCGATCAACGTCGGCGGGATCGCGCTGTTAAGAAGATATTGAATCGTTCTCGCAAACAAGAACGCGCGTCCCGCCGTATCCGGAATTGTGAAACAAGATTAATAGTATTAAAGATAATTTAATACCCACGAAGTTCAAGTCGGGTTATCGCGGTCGTTATAGTTTCTCCAACCCCGTCTCGCGAGTGTCTCGTAAATTTTCACGACCCGGTGGCTGACACCAGAAGAATTTAAAAAGCATGTTGCCGTGCGAGCGAATGCGAACGCGGCCTCGCGCAAACAACCAATTAAAAACACCGATCTCACGATCGCGAACGTTTGCGGGCGAATCGCAACAATCGCTGGTGTCAACAGGCTTATCGTCGGCGAATCCCGTTACAAAAACTACACGCGCGGCATGTGTACAGGGTGTGAATAAAGTGGCTGATTATACTGCCGTCTCAAATTTCTTTGATAAAAAGATTGAAATCTTCAATTATTTTCTTTAGGAAGTGTTTGTTAGGAACTTTTTCCTAGCCAAAAGTTTTCTGAATCATTTCGAGCTGTCGCCTTTTCGAGTACCAAAGTTCGAATTCTTGTTGCAAACAATCTTAGGGCCAGTTACTTTAGGAAATGTCCAACAATTCCTACTACTACAATTATTACTTTCCTTACACCCTGTACAAATGTGAGGGCACGCTCGCGTTAACGCGGGCAGCGATAATAACGAGGGTTTTCAGAATCGTTCTAGTGAGAGGGAGACTGTGAATAATAGGTTACCCGATAACTCCGTCGTAACAAATGATTTAACGTTTCTCAATTTACAAGCGTAATTGAAAAGGAACGATAACGAGTGGCTGCGACCAATACCGATTTTCATTCAGATTCCGGCCTCCGATTTTTCGATGGAATTTCGAACCGGTTTCGCTTTTATCGGATTTTCTCAGTCACGCGAAACATTTGGATTCATGTAGAAAGGAAATTGTCTTACTCGGTGTCAAGCGTAATGCGAAATTATGCCACGTAATTGCCAATGCGACCGATTTCCCAATACCCCGGTACATATCCTACCACATTCGATGTTGTATTCCACATACTTAATATGTGTATATTTATTAAGTACAATTTCTGAGCGAAATACAAACTACAGACGTTATACAAAAAGAACTTAGTAGTCTAGACAAGACTCGGTAAGATTGATCAGGAGCGAAATAAGACTCGCGAGAAGAAGAAATCAGCAGAAGATATAGGTTTGGTTCTGGAAGGTAGGGGGTTGTTTTAGATGTAATGCTCAGTAAGGGATGAATCATAGGGATGAAGTTTAAGCATGAGTAATAGAAGATAGGATGCCGAACTGAAGATAGAGAGACGAACTGAAACGCTTAGATTATATGAGTGATTACTAATGCTAGAGAGAATGTTATCGTAGGTATACAACATCGAGTCTTTCGGTATATTCTTAATTATTGTAGACAGACTGAAGCCCTTTCACATACGTATTTACAATAAAAAAAAAGAGAAATATAAAAGACTACTCGTCTAATAACAAAGAATATGGTATTATCCTATGATCCTGCGTAGTTGATTTTTAACATGTTGTAAATACTCGATAAAAAAATCAATACGATTATAAATAGTGCTCGAGTCTGCAATAATGCGGTTCATTGGATTAATTAATCCATAAGTAGATCTCTTGCTTTAAGTGTTTGAAATCCAGCTCTAGTTCTCAGTACACGTTCACGTACATGTATGTTCCATTCTTCGCAATTGTGTGGGGTCTAAGTTGTTCGCGACTCTCGATGATGTGCCGACATAATTGCAATCCGAGCCTAAGTATGCGGAACACTTCAAAGTCTATATGTATTGCACGTAAATCAGTGGTGTTCGTCCGGTGAATGGCTGGTTACACACACTTTCCACGTATGCCTCCGTGCCCCCTCCCCCACTTTCATTACACTTGAGCCAGAACATCGGTTCTCCGACACGCGACACAGCGATCGAAGGCAATGATCCATCGGCCTTGCATAAATCAACTGTTTCTTTCGGTATTCGATGAAAGGATCTCTCTGCGCTGGTTATTGCATCCGAGATCATTAAATTCTCATTTCGCTGCCGCGCTTCGTTATCCTTTTTGCGCAACCTGATCCAAATTGACGGTAAGAAAATTCTTCTTAATTCACGTTTTAAACTGTTGCGATATCGCTACAGCGTTCGAAGAAAGGATCTCTGGCTTACATTGTCTTTTGTAGTAATTAATTACCCTGTCATTACGGATACCATTTACACGGTCGAACGGCATTTACTATTACTCATTCCGTTCTTAAGCCAGAGGATGACTGACTCATTGTTTCCAGATATACGAGGAACTTGGTCGACGAGGGAAACGGAAGGTTCAATCTTATGGTGCTGTGTTGGGGCGAAGGCCACGGATCTGCCATACACGATCATGCGAACGCGCACTGCGTCATGAAGATCCTGCAGGGCGAACTCTGTGAGGTATTCCCAAAAATTAGTTTCGTCGTTAATACCTTATACCGTTATTCAAAATATTTGTTGCATTGTTCAATTTTTATTCAACAAATTACTAAACTTATTTAATACTCTAGTTATCTATAAAATATTACAACAGCATATCGATCAAATTAATTAGAATAGCATACATCAAAAGACAAATTTAACGTGGCTCTAAGAGGCTCGAGAGAATCAACAGGAATTTTTTAAAAATTGCTTTTACGGGGAATGAACTTGTACGAGCAATTAGTAGTACATTGTTTGAAGTTATAATATTTTATAGACGAGGTACGCGTGGCCCACAGCGAACGAGATTAAAAACAAGTCCGTCGAACCGGAAGGGCTCAAGGAATTGGACAGAACCACCCTCGACCTCGACGAGATATGCTACATCAATGGTACAACGCTCGAACTAATTCCTAAAAAAAATGAAATGAAATGAAACAGGTTTTATAGTAAACAGATCCTGATTTGCAGACACTATGGGGCTCCATCGCGTGGAGAATCCCAGCGCAGTGAATCCGGCGGTCTCCTTGCACCTGTACTCGCCGCCGTTTTCATCCTGTTCGGTATTCAATAAGCAAACTGGCCAAAGAACCGAGTGCAAAGTCACTTTCTGGTCCAAGTACGGAGAGAAGAGAAATTGGGTAAGATTTTATATAATCACGTTCTAATATCGTGTCTTATCGCATTGATTTCATCTAGCTAATTTATATTTGTTTAATTCGCAGGACATTCAGGAGGCCAGGTGTCCGGAAGACAATTAATACGACCAGGATGTTCGCATTGTCTTTTTAAATCTGTGACGAGCTCAATGAGACGTAATTGTTAAACAATTTTATAGTGTGTAACTGTGTAAAGTGTTTTTAGTACTTAATCGTATTTCTAAGGATCTTTTTATGAGCAAAGACAACGTTCCTGAGATGCGCGGCCTTGTTGTTATACTGTGACTAAAAAATAAAAACGAATTGATAAATGTAGACCTGTCCAACCAATTATCGATATTGTTTATCACTCGCAAAGGAGGCAAAATAGTATTTAATTCTTTCAATGTTTCTGTATATAAATAAACATCGATACAGTCTAGGAATAATATTGTCCCTTCGTGTATATTTTATCAGAAATTAGAATATACTATCTAATATGGTGACAACTCAAATTATAGTAAATAGCTGCAGTAAGTTACTGTACGGATGTCTGTATACATAATATTTGGCGCGAGAATTCTGTCGAATTTTCGTCTGCTACGGTCCTCTCGATAACAAATTATTTTCTTTATAAAAATACTCACTGTGTAGATTCTGTGACAATATGTACTTGTAAAAATACCATTGGTACAGAAATTATGGGGAGTTTAACTCACGTGCAGCGGGTTCGAATGCTGTACAAAACGATTTTGAGGTTACACCGTGGTTTACCAGAGGAAATTCAATCTTTGGGGACTAGTTATGTTAAGGACGAATTTAAGAGGCATAAGAAATGCAACGAGGCTGAAGCTGCTGTTTTTATAAACGAATGGACGGTAAGTAATATTACATTCTTCACAGAAGATGTTCATAAAGAAAAGATAGGTTAAATTTCACCCACTTTTTCCCTCTCCATTCAATAAAAACTGTTTTTCTATTAATTTGAGAATTCCCATTTTCTAATAGTTTTATAAAAACGATTTCTTTATGTTGTAGGAATATGCACTAATGCTTGCTAGTCAGCTTGGACTTAAGGGACCGCATACAGCCAAACCATTAGGTCAAGATCTGGATCAAAAAGATTTTGATAAATTCAGGGACGAGCAAGTGTATCAATTGTACGAGTTAATGGTTGCAGCAACTGGTAAAGATGACAAAGATACAAAGAAATGATAATCTAGCATTGTCAAGGTAAATGTGCTGCACATATAGTTCTTAAAATATTGTACGCTATGTTAATGCGGCCAATCCTATCTACTACAATGTACATATTGTATATGTTGTGTAATGGTAATTGTAAATAAATGTCTCTTAAAATTCATCTTCTGTAATTGTACGTACTGATCAATGACTTAAGTTCAACCTGCAGATCCTTGCACAAAAAAGCTGTTAAAATTCTGCTAAATAATGTAGTATCTAGAGAGAAGCTGATTACCTTCCGGAACGTCAAGTAAAACTTTAATTAGACTTTCAAAGAAACAGCACATTGTTCAATCAATGAATTTGCTATAACTCTGCACAAAAAAATTGTTAATTCTACTAAACAATCTATTTTTTCTGTTTTATTAGCAAGCATTGGATTGTACATTGAGATTTATTTTTATTAAAAATTCATTAAAGGTGTAATGATTAGATCTAAGCCTATTAAATCCAATTAAATCTTACTACTATTTCTCTTTGGTATCAGTCAAGCAGTATTGCCATCTGTAGAGAAGTTGATGACTTTGCAGAATGTCATTTAGAATTTATGTTGAAATATATAGAATGTTATCTAGAATTTAAATGGTTTTTTCTTATTTAAATTTTGAAACATGAATACTAGCGATAATTATAACCCAACCACTTATCTCTACAAGCAAGTGAAAGAATGTTCGGCTCATTATCAGTCAACCAAAGTCTACAACAGGTTGCAGGTGCAACATATTGAACCCTAACCTTGACTTTGCCATTTTTATAATTACGATATAAATTTCGCATACCGTCCAATCGTGAGTGCCTTTTGAGAAGAAGAAAATGAGAAGAATCAGAGAATCTGCCAGTATAATTATGACCGCGCGTCATGTCCAAAAATGTGTCCGTCCACCGCCGCCTGTAAACGTGTGTAACAAAATACAAGTTCCTTATCTTTTCTGATTAATTATTATTTCCGGAGATGTATGAGAACTCTTATTTGAAGGAAACGCGATAATTACGTGAAAATTACAATACAACCGACATCGAGAAATGTCAAATTATAAATAGAATAGAGCGCGGGTTTGAATTGTTCTAAAAAAAGACGTGAAAGAATTATTTACAGTTTCAGTATAATTACGACCTGCTGTGCCTTAAGCGTCACCGAACTTCGAAATTTATGCCAAGTGCTTATGTGTTTCCTGGAGGAGTGATCGAACCGTTCGATGCTGATCCTAAGTGGCATAACCTTTTCTCTGCGTTCAGTTTCGACAAGAACAGCTTCTCCACTTTGATACCCGATGTTAAAACACGTCCACTGATTTTCAAACAACAACCGAACGAGTTACCAAGGGATATTTCACTTAGAATCTCTGCAATTCGAGAAGCCTTCGAAGAGTGCGGTATTCTACTTTGTAGGAGGTCGAACGATGGCGGAACGCGCTCTGATTGGACGCAGCATATCGAAAGTAATGGCACGAAACGAAAATCAAATCTGAAAACTTCGCGCCACTGATGAAATTAATTACAATCAATTATTTCTGTATTATTCAGTGTCGAAAGTCGACATCGATACCTGGCAAAAGAGGGTGCACAACGATGCTTCAGAATTTTATTCGCTGTGCAAGAACTTCGACTGCTATCCTGATTTGTGGGCGCTTCACGAATGGAGCAATTGGTTGACACCTACCATTTTCCGTGATAGACGATTCGACACGGTCTTCTACATGGCCTGCATGCAGGAAATGCCGCCAACGCGTTACGAATCCTCGGAAATTGAAGATTTGAAGGTGAGAATATTCTGATTAATTACGTACAAATAAATTTAGTAATGTAAATGATATTTTAAATAGTGGGACCTGCCAGCGAACTTCATATTCTCCGACGAGGGTATCACGTTACCACCCCCGCAACAGTATGAAATTGCGAGAATCTCTAAATTTGAGAGCATAGACAATTTATTAGATTTCGCAATTGATCGGACTAAGAAGGGAGTACTGCAAATTATGCCTGTAAATAAGAAGTCGTAAATTAATTCATCCTTAACTAAAAATGTTACCATGATTTTAATCGTGATTATACAACTAGGTAAAAGTGAAACTGCTTGATGGAAACGTGTACGTAATGCCAGGGGATTCGATGTATCCGACACAAGTGAATTTAATCGAAGAGCAGGTGATCCTGAAAACGGACATGTCCATCCAACAATTTCAGGATATATCGCCTGTGAAAAATAGAATGGAGTTCCACAATAGCGAGGTGAGGATGTTCGTGCAGAATTTCGACAACGAGGATGGTCAATTGGCGCCTATGCAACTGGGAGACATCCATGTTATTCAAAATCGAAAAAACTGAAAAATTAGACACGTTTTGTAATCGTCGTGATTCGTTCATCTGTATCGTACAAAATTGCCAATGAATAGACACTGATTTTTAATACAAACTGATATGCAATTGAATTTTTTACTCTTTTACCTTGACCATTGGCGCAGCTGTTATTCTGCGCGTGTTCTTCGATTTCGAATGAAGCGCGGGAAAAAAGCGCGCCAAACACGATGCACAGTTTGTAATGGCTGCTTGAGTTACGTGTGTGAGATCGAGTGCGTTAAAATCGAGGAAATATGAAGAATGATCGGTCGCAGTGAATAAAATAGCATTCGGCAAGTATGATTACATCTTCCTCTGTCGGTTAGCTATTAGTTTATCATTATGTAAGCAGTTTTTATTAACGATCACTTCGAGCAACCGGCGTGTCAGAACGTAACACAAGATATACTAAATATTCTATGTGATTGTAATACGTATTTTTACTTTAGAAGATGGAATACACTAAGCGGCGGCGATACACAGTCAACGTCGAGACGAACGACCTCCAAGATATCTATCAGCATGATCTACAATTATATGATTTCCCTCCAACTGGAGAAATTCCGTTCGTGGAGTTCCAACAGTTGGGCATGGAGAGGTTGAAACGTAAGTTCTATAGTAACTAGACTATTAGACTCCGTTCAGAATCTTCATTACGAGTTAAACACGATATTGTACTGCACAATTTACAGTACTGCAACATGTGGAAAGTATCGCAGTGAGAACAGACCTTAAGCTAACGGAGGACCGTAAGAAAAACCTGAGCACATCTCTGGGGAAGGATGGGCTTAAACATTTCGTACACCTTCTATATGCACCTGGATGTAAGCTACCTTCAGAAGCAGACTTGCAATGCAGAAAGAAGGATCACCTGTCCCATTACATAATGAGACTATCATACTGCCAAGATCCAGATCGTCAGATGTGGTTCATAACCCAGGAAATAGAATTGTTTAGACTGAGATTTAGTTCGTTAGATTCCGAGGGAATTAAGAAGCTTCTTAGCTCGCACAATATGGAATGCCAGCAAGTAAGGGATGAAAATAACTGAATCAAATATATTGACATGGTGATCATGATATATATCATTGCACAGGTCACTAAGGAAGAGAAACATGAGATAAGGGAAGAGCTGCATTCGTCCACGGCTAAACTAGCCAGTGTGGATACATCAGAGTTTTACAAAGTACCTTTCCAGAGGGTCGCTGACTTAATTAAATCACGCAGAGTATACCTCACCAATGGAATGGCATACATCCCACAGACAGACTTAGTGTCTTTGTTTGTTTCTTATTTTAGGAAGATCTTGGTGGATGGTATGGAGGTAAGTGAGCTAGTAATAACTTCAATATATAGCTGATAGCAATGTTGCTATTAAAGGGAAACGTATTTCTGCCGTGCAGTACGCGAAAAATTATGTCTCAAACTTATCCGACGACGAGAGACTGGTTTCTTTCCTGAAATCCTTGCCTGGCTCTTTCTCTGGCATGACCCGTGTGGTCTGGACGTCGACCACCACTCCGGTTGAGAAACTGGACGAGGTAATTCACCTGTTCCATGGAGTCCTGCTGTTGGTGTAACTGAGAATCGTTTTTAGTTATCGAAAACGTCCTATCCTCTGTGCATGAGGTCGCTGCACGAGGCGCTCAGAACTCAGCATCACCTTCGAAACAGTGGGCGTATTCAGTACGGTCTGTTCATAAAGGGAATCGGAGTGACAATGGAAGACGCGATGCGTTTCTGGAAAATGGAGTTCACGAAAAAGATCGATCCGGACAAGTTCGACAAACAGTACGCCTACACCATAAGGCACACGTTTGGCAAAGAGGGTAATCAGACGAATTACACCCCTATGGGCTGCACGAAAATTATTACGTCCTCGGTGGGGCCTGGAGAGCACCATGGCTGCCCATACAGGCATATGGATCACGAGGCGTTAAGACAGAAATTGTCTGGATACAGTATCCCTGCGGTAAGCGTGAACGAAATCGCAGATCTGGCTAAAAACGGCCATTACCTTATCGCCTGCACCAAGTACTTCGAGGTTTTGCACAGTCGCTTGCCGGACAAGCCTTTCGTTCATCCTAACGGGTACTATGTGGAAAGCCGAAGTATATTAGCCAAAGAGGAAGTCACAGGTGAACGACAAAACTTCATTCATTCAAACCAATGATGGTATTAATATTACATTTAAACATTTCTTTTGGTACAGAGCCTGAGAGTCAAGATAGATTTCAACAAAGCGGAAGGTTGAGCAATACTCCGATAAGAAGAGATAGAAACATCGGCACGCCTTCGAGAAATCTGGATAAATCGATGAGAACACCATCGCAAGCCTCCGAGAAGTATTTAACACCGGTGAGGAAAGTGGAAAGAACGAGCACCACTCCATTGAGAATAGCGAAAGCCACCCCTAAGAGACTGGACACCTTCTCTCTCGAAAACGATGAAATTATCGCTCAACTGATGGACGAGGACATGTGAACGCGAATGTAGATACTCTAGGAACGTTTTTATTATAAAATAAATATTTTTGTAATTGTATATTATCTATTCCAGGGGGAATTGTTTCCTAAACGTCGATCTATTATACATAGCTGTTGACCTCCTTTAGAGACCTCTTCGACAAGAAGTTCGTCTTTACGTCGCGTATCATCGACTCCACTAGTTTCTGCAAATTGTATTCGTGTTTCCACCCCCAGTCTCTTCGAGCCTCGCTGTCGTCGAACACTTGTGGCCAACTGTTAGCTGAAATTGACATTTTTAAATAAATGGATCGTTGCTAGAGAAATGTATCGATATACCGACCAATATACTGTCGTCCATCAGGCTTGTACGTGATCTTCAAGTCAGGAATGTGCTTTTTAAGCTCGTTGAACAGTTCCTCCGGCGTAAAGCTCATCGCAGTCACATTGTACACTCGCCTATGCAGTTGATCGCCAGGGGTGTTCAAAAATTGGAACAACGCGGATAGACAATCCTCTATGTACATCATCGGCAGCTTCGTATAAGGTTCCAAATAACATTCATATTTTTTCGTGGTTAATCCCTCGTGAAACACTGCCACCGCGTAATCTGGAAAGAATATATTTGTTGATAAATTTTGCACGAGGAGACAGTTTCTCATTCATGATCCCGTGCACGTTACCCTCAGATTTACGCATCAGGAGATAAGGGAAACGCAAGGAACGATCTCACGGCTCGTGACCAAGAGACACTCAACAATTTACTAATACTATTGTCCTTGAGGAGCGATGGATTGCGCTATTACGCAGTTACCCTAATCGTGCTCGCAACGTGCTCTACTTCGTACTCCGGGAATACTGATCGTTGAGTACAGAAAAAAATAACTCTGTATTGCCTCGATTGGTTGTAAAAATTTATTGAATTAGAAAACGAATTGTACCTGTAGTTCCACCACCTGGAGGGTCGCTGCTGATGACTCCAGGGAACCGCAGGCACCGGAAGTCGAGGCCGAACCTGTGATGATAGTACTCGCCTAAAAGCTCCGCGTGGACCTTGCTCACACCATAAATCGTCCTCGGTCGTTGCACAGTCACGTTAGGGGTTGGATTCCTCGGAGAATCAGGGCCGAAAGCGCCGATCGTCGATGGAATAAATATTCTCAGCTTGTACTGTTTCGCCAGCTCGATCACGTTGTGCATCCCTGCCAGAAAATGTGGTATTGTAATTTACACAGATCTACAAAACGTATTTAGTAAATTTTCTTTTAGCATTCTCTTTGTGATCATATAGTTGCAATCTTTTTCCAAATTTCTTCCTTAATTCTCTATTAAAATTATTATAGGAAGAAATAACATTCAATTTATACTTTCTGTTTCTTTCTACTCGTTAAGCACAATTTATTTTTTTATTTAATTAAATTCTTTATTCGATCAAAGAACTAAATCCCGCGGGATTGCAAACCCTAGACACAAGCTGCTCTAACGATTTCTTCAACGGCGAAGGAAAAATCCACTTTCCCTCGAGGCGCTTTCTTCTGCGCCGCGGTAACAATATAATTATTATCGTAACGACAAATTCGCCGACATTCCATTTCACTCGAGTGTTTTCGATGCACCTAGAAACTGTTTCGAAATTGTCATAGTTCTACCTTCTATGTTGACTCTCACTGCGAGAGGGACGTTCTGCTCGCCGACGGCGCTAAGGAGAGCGCTGAAATGTATCATCCAGTCGATTCGATAGTCTACAACGATCTTCTGTAGACCCTTAAAGTCGAGGATGTCGGCGAAGATGAAGGGACCGCAGGACACGCTCTCCTCGGTAGGCTTGATGATGTCCGAGAGGATCACGTTCTCGTTGCCATAATTCTTTCGCAGCAGTTTCGCGCACTCGGTGCCCAACTGACCGAGACCACCTACAAATGATCATGCTGTGCAATCTCGACTTTTTATAGTTAATCTCCCTCGATTTTCTGCTTCATCTGTGTGATCCTTAATTTTTTAGAAATTTCATGTTCGATTCTCTAAAGCCTCCGGTATACGACGATTTTCTATAACACCGTGACCACTTGAATATCATTAACCATTACTAAAAATTGCTGTACCATTATTCAAAATATTGTTTAGATTATTAA
The DNA here is from genome assembly GCA_028455615.1 of Lasioglossum zephyrum. Lineage (NCBI taxonomy): Eukaryota > Metazoa > Arthropoda > Insecta > Hymenoptera > Halictidae > Lasioglossum > Lasioglossum zephyrum. The sequence continues at coordinate 16,613,111 of CM052330.1, read as the reverse complement.
ACACGTCGTCATCTAATCAATTACTAAACGATTAAGCATTGCATTAAGTGTTATATCAATTTCATATCTATAAAATGAAAAAATCATAAAGAATATTTTAGATAATAGGAAATGTTTAATCTTTGAGTTAAAAGCAATTTCTTCAAACATGATCGAAAAATTATAGGTCTCAGACAAAATGTAACTGTACTGACGATGATAGTCAAAACTGGTTTTCGAAATGCCGTAGGGATGTGCCATCAATGATAATTTTCGAGGAAAACGAATTTATCTAACGAACCTCTCGATATTCGTTCTCGTTCGTTGAAAAATGTTAAAAAGACAGTGGCAACCGCGATCGGTTTCGCAACGAAGATTATAATTATAGTTCGCATTGGTACGTACCAGTGATCAGTATCCTTGGCGGTTTCTTGATCACATTTGATCCGTTGTTCTCACTTTCTTTAGGGCCCTGAGACGCGAAACTGTTACCGATATGAAAATCCCTCGAAACACTTCTCGACAATCGCCGGGTGATACGCGAGAAATTGTTGCACCACATTATTATAATGTGGAAATGTTGTTCAAATCTCGAGCTGTCTATTCTAGCCTCGGTGTCGATAAACAACTGGCGTAGACATTCTTGTTTGAATGATATTATAGCTTGGTTGATTCTGAAAACCAGTTAGAACACCGATTCTCTTGGCCGACGTGTGTCTGTGAGTCGATAGTAGTTGGACCTTCGTCACGATGATGAATCTATCGAAGCAACTAATCATAAATTTACATAAATATGCGACAATTTGTAGAGTGATTATTGTAATTGTTCCAACGCGAAGTTAATTCACGCTGCTCGCGAATATAACGAATCAAATATTTTCGAAAAAATTCGAACCGAGGCTCTCGATCGTTTAGAACCGGTTATCGTGGATTACTTATTTATTTCCATTCTGCTACACGGGACGACATACTTGAATTTCGAATGAACGATCAAACGAAATCTTCACGAAAAAATTCCATTCAGAATCCTCGACTTCCTCCGATCATTAATGTCTTAACTTTGTCGCACTATAATTAAACTAGTTAGGATTCGTCAATACTAATAAATTAATTTTCCATGAACATATATATAGTTGGTCTATTTAAATTTTCTGGAACGGATAAACTTCACAAGTCAAGGACCTACTGTAATTCCTTGATCTCTCGATCATTTAGAACCGGTCATCGTGGATTACTGTATTTCGATTCTGTTACACGACATACTTGAATTTCGAATGAAGGGTTAAACGAAATCTTCCACTCCGAACCGGGAGAAGGAACTTTCCCGCGCTCGCCATCGAATCCCCGGCTTCCTCCGATCGTTAATGTCTTAATTTTGTCGTACTCTAATTAAACTAGCTAGGATTTAGCAAGGTTTATTGCCGGTACCGTTGCCTGTTGCCGTGTGTTTTCTACATCTCGCAAAAAGCGGATAAAGAAAGACGGAACTCGTGTCATCTGGACTGGAACCCATTTAACTGCACGTTCTTCAGAAAATCATGGGAATCGTCGTTGTCTGGGGTCAAAGTAACCAGCAATTTTGCACAAGTTATTTCGAATATCTAAAAATCGAAAGAAAATACGAGTACTAAAAATCTGACGAAGGTTCTAATGTGTGTGATAATGTTGCAGGGTTTCAAGCGTCGTTGATCGGCAAGATTTTCGGCAACCTTGTAACAAGGAAGCGGCGAGCATGAAGAAACCGTAAATTCGAAACTTGTCACTGTCGCCAAATTATTCGGACGCGAGGGTTCGGTGGAAAGGGAAGAATTTCCTGGAAGCGTGCCTTCACGGTGGCTGGACACAGCACTTCGCAATTCTCTTTTCGTCCCGCTCGCCATCGCCCACGCCACAGTCATCTTCTCCCCTCGACTTTGTGCATCAGCACGCTTTGCACAAAAGTTCTTCGTGTAGTTAGTCAGTGCCTGTCCGTAACGAGAGCGCCGAGAGAGGCTCTTGCTCTGTCGCGTCGCGTTCCTTCTTCGTTTGTGAACAAACTGTGCTGCATTATTTTCCTCGAGGGATATCAGATCTTCGACGATCTTCCTTGCTGCTAAAGACGCTTCTGAACGTTCAAGGATAACCGCAGGGTTCAACAAGTTACGCGAGGTCGAAGGTAGGGGTGGCTTCGGGCACTTAGGGGATGCGCTCTTGCGACTCCCAATCAATTCACCCGCGATTACGATTTTTTAGCACACAAGATTAAGCCCGCGATTACGACTTTTTAGAAGTATTCTTTTGCAAAGTATTGAGATTAGGCTGCAAATGAAGTTTGTTAATTGATCGAGAGTTAAACAGTATGACGTTATAGTGTCGATGCAGTTCCTCGGAAAGGCATCTGACTTCGTTTCCAAGTTGCGTAATTGCCGGCAGGGTTCGGAACGATAGCCACACAGGAAAATCAAGGAAGTACATGTCACTTTCACTGAAATCATACGCGATCGCAGATTCGATCGCGGCAGCTCGCGACGACGGCGACAATGGAGATCGTTGGCTGCACCCTGTGTCATTTGTTCACATTGTGAACGACAGAATTGACAGAGAACGATTGTTGTATCGATGGATCGGTTGGAATCACGCGATCGGGAGGTTGAACGTGATTGATCGCGATTGAATCGTAAATCGGGTTATACAGTTTAAACATTCAATCAAATAATGAGGGACGATTTTGTAACAATCGGACTGATTCAGATTGAACGCAGTCACGTGAGTGCAGCGACCTGTTTTCCAATGCGTGCTGTTCATATTTCTAGCATAATTTAGAATCAGTCATTCAAACATTTTCAATCACGATTCGTGAATATGTATCAGAACATACGGAGGGGGTATAATCGAATAAATTTGGTGGTTGCTTAATCTAGTCTTCCAATATCCAGAAATCTGTCGCTGTATCTCAGAATGTTGTGGCATAACTTAGAATCAGTTCTTCTAAATTCTGATGAGGATTTCATGTCTGCATGGTTCGGGGTGGTAATTATTGCAAATTTGAAAGCCTATTAAATTTTAAAGCCACACGCAACTGTAGTTTATTGTTTATTTCCCTGTTTTTGCTATCAATCCGAGGAGAACACACAGAGGGAGCATATAATCGAATAAATCTGGTGGTTGTTTAAACCTGGGTCGTAGAAAAGGGTTGTTTCAATGTAAATGGTCAATTGAAAATTTCCTTTTCATTGATGGTCACTTGGTATCGGCATTCTTCATGTTCGGCTGGGTTTCCAGGCCGACCAATTGTTCGTACTTACGGAAGACGCGTTATGAAACACACGTGGTCACCCGTGACAGTAGCCACGGAGAATACCTTTGTTCTCGTTCGATCAGATACGAGCGAAGGGATTTTTTGTCTTCCGCGTCGGTCCCTTCGAGGCCCAACCAGTTTCGACTTGAATTTTCGAACAACGTTTCAAAACCCCCCCTGGTTTCGTCAGTCCGATCCGTATCGTGCGGCAGGTTCCAGACGACAGCGGTCGTTACGGGGAAGGATTGTCCTAGCGGTGTTTAGCTTTGCTTACGGTACGAAGCATTAATTTTGTCGTCTCGAACCGTGACGTGTAAGCAACTAGTCTACACACGTGCGTTCCCCGATTTACGCACGGAAACCACCGTGACATCCAGGGGCACTTTAACGCCTGATGCCTGGGGAGCGCCTACATTTCTGGATCTCTCGGGGTACTTTTCCTTTTTTCAATAGGCTTCGGGATTAGCGGGAAGCAGGATCTTCATTGTTAGACTATGTCTATCCAATAGTCGGTCTCACTGGACAACGACTATACTTTTTGTATGGCTACGTTCATTTTCATGCTTAAACAACGATCACTGTTGAGAATAAAAGATGTATTAATGTTCTCGGCACAACGGTTCGATCAAGAAAATACATTAAAGCTATTTTGCTAGTTTCATTAAACTTTCAACGTTCCGATCCTAATCTTCCTCGAGATTTCTATTAAAATTTACAGACGCTGTTTTCTTCTTTCTTGAGAAAGATCCATATTAGGATCGAAACGTTGAAAGTTTAACCAAACAAGCAAAATTGCTTTAATGTATTTTCTTGATCGAATCGTTGCACCGAGAACATTAATACATCTTTTTTTAACAATCTTACGATCGATAACTGGAATAACATTTACTGTTGAGAATAATGCCTTTCATCTACACATGAATACAGATCAATACAGTTGATCAGACACCACTTCGGTTAGTAATGGCTTGGCGAAGGGTTCGATAGATAAAGAAAGAACGGCGAAGTTGTCCAAGGCAATAAATGTCAATAAATACAAAGAAATTTACAATCGAAGACTTCGTTGATTTAAATTATCTGAAAAACTACTAAATGTGAGTAACGGGTAAACAATTCTAAATATTAGTTTAAGATAATCAAATTTAAAGAATTAATTAAAAAATATAAGCAAAAATATATTTATAACGATAGTTATCAGTAGGAATAATTTTTTAATGAATTCCTCATCGTCACTGAACATTTTCGTAATCACGCGAAATTTGCTGTTCGTTTCGTGAATGAAAGAAGTACGTGGCTCGTTAAAATATGCCAAGGGAACGATTGTTTGCAGAAAATGCGGGATCGGCATCGGTCGTAGACCAAGGTCCAAATGCGCGATGTTTAAACCACCGGAAGGTGGAGGTCTCTCAGCAGCTGGCTGGTTTCTGGCACTGTTTTGGGCGAGTGTCAGCGGCCAGTTGAGCGCCGAGTACGGCTGTCCTACTCAGGAGAGGATCCTACCTTGCAGATGTTCTACTCGCGACATGGAGATTCAGATCTGGCAAGTGCAACCACCTGGGCAACTCCTTTTCCACTTTACTCCTTTACTGACCCATCTTCTACGAATAGGTGCAGTCACAGCGAGCTACCAAAGGTTCTCGAGGGTCTAAAAGCAGTGAGCCACTACCTAGACCGACCAGTGGACGAGTTGATCCTGGAGAACAACAATCTACCTAGTCTCCCTGGCAAAGTGTTCGCCACTTTGCGCGTCCTCCGTTTGATGTTGCGGAACAATCGTCTCGAGAGAGTGTCTTCCGGTTGGCTGGAGGGCTTACACGATTCCTTGTTGGAGCTATTCGTTGTGGAACCAGATCTACGATCTCTACCAGTGGACAGTCTCGAAAATCTGCAAGGTCTAGAAGCTGTAACATTACAGAGCCGAGTGATGAAGAAGTTGCCGAAGTTCTCGGGGTTGCCTAAGCTCAGATACCTCCAGATCAATTCTCCAGCTCTACTGGAGCTAGCTCCGAGGAACTTCAGAGACTTGCCGAGCCTGGAACAGCTTCACGTCTTCGGGAGTTCAAGATTGATACGTTTGGAAGCTGGTCTCTTTCGAGGGTTACCAAGACTGGAGTTGGTGAACATCACAGATTGCGGCGTGCATTGGGTTCATCCTCGAACCATGATCGAGCTGCCAGAGTTGAAGGAGCTGTCGCTAGTCGGGAACTCGATAGTAGACGCTGGAATGATCGGCCGTGCTAGCGTCGATCTTCCTTCATTGTCTGTGATCCGTCTCGATCGGAATCGCATAAATCGGCTGGACGAAGGAGCCTTCACCGACCTGACCGTCCTCTCTCGCCTCCACTTATCGAGGAATCACATCACCGAGGTGTTCGCCGGAGCGTTTCAAAGAATGCCGGCCTTGAAGACCGTGGATCTCAATCACAATCTAATACACCGTATTCACCCGGAATTCTTCCCTCGCCGACCAGGCAACAGCTTAGAGGAGTTCTGGCTGATCGACAACGATCTTAGTCACGTCTCCGAGCTGAGATCCATCATGGAGGCACTGCCCAGGTTGAAGTTCCTTGATGTCAGCCACAATCAAATCGAGGAGATACCGTTCGGAGCGTTGAGAGGTCACCCGACGCTGGAGAGGCTTCACCTTGATCACAACAGAGTGGCCTTTCTGCAAAGGGAGACCTTCACCGCGATGCCCGCTCTCAGGGAACTTCGCTTGAAGAACAATTCCTTGTCGAATCTACTGGAAACACCATTCTGGAACCTGCCCGCGTTAAAAGGACTCGATCTATCCGAGAACTATTTCCGACATATTGAACCTCGGTTGCTGGCCAACCTGCCGAGCTTGAGAAGATTGGACATGAGTGGAAACGCTATAGGATTGATCGAGCCTGAGTCTTTTTTGAGCACACCAGCCCTGGAACATATTAATATCTCCGGAAATGCGCTCTCTGTTCTTCATCCCCTAACTTTTCATCAATTGAACAACCTCTACGAGCTAGACGTTGGCTGGAATAGAATGCTAGAGATCGTTCCAGGTCTGCCCAGGAACATAGAGCACCTACACATGCCCATGAACCGTATCGTCGTCCTGCCTGCCGTGTCTTCGCAGGATCTAGCCCTTCCGGTGCTCAGATCCCTCGATCTCAGCGCCAACGGCATCGAGAGGATCTCTCCTGGTAGTTTAACCGATCTACCGAATCTGAGGAAGTTGAATTTAGGGTATAATTCCTTGAGGATCGTCGAGGATGGCACCTTCGATGGCCTGTCTAGGTTGGAACAGTTGGATCTGAAATATAATCGGTTGGTTACTCTGCATGGCAGAAGCTTCAGGCCTCTTAGATCCTTGATGGATCTGAGCTTGAGAGGGAATAGGTTGGAGGTCCTTAGGCCGGATATCTTTCAAGAGAATGTTAGGCTGCAGAGGTTTGATCTGAGCAGGAACAATCTTGCTCAGATCCCTCATGCTACCTTCTCCAACACCAGGTAAGAATGTTTGTGATTATTATTATATATAAACTTCCTTGCTGTATTGTATAAACTTGGATTTGTTATGGATTAGCTTTATTCACGTCTTATGGCTCTCCGATGAATAATGCTTGTTGCACATTCTTGCCGATCTCTTAACTTCCTATGCAATACTCAGTGGCGCGTTACCCTATGGGCAACTTGGGCAAATACCTGGGGTCCCAAGCGGAGGAGGACCCCGAACACAAATCAAGATCCAAATTCTACGTTTTTCCCCGGGGGCGGAAGCAGAGGGGGGCCTCGAACACAAACCAAGATCTAAATTCTACGTTTTTCCCCGGGGCCCCCGAAATTCTACTTTGCCCAAGGTCCCAACTAGTTATAACGCGCTACTGTCTATACTTATACACCACAGAGATGACGATTCTCAGGAGGATTCACGCGAAAACCATGTTTTGCCAGATAACTCCCACAAAGTAGCGTTTGTCTACGCGTTAACGCGCCCATAGAAAAGCGGTTTCACTCGTGGTCATTTGGTTGCGTCACCGGCAAATTGGCACCTAGAAAGTTCTTGCTCGTGTTTAAGTGTCCCCTTTTCAACTCGAGAGTGTCATCAGCCTGGCGTGCCGTCCATTTTCTCGAGCTTTATATCACCTCGACACGCGAAATACTTGTATCAGGCCCTTCGCAACAGAAACATCCGTAGAATCAAGTTTATACAAACCAGGAATCTCGAAGTTTGGCTACTTGATAGGCACTGGAGCGTGTACGTTTAGAAAGTACCATTAGATCCAAAGAACCAGGTCTGAAACTGTGCTCCAAATTAATGTAGACCGTACGCTTCGAACAGTCCAGTTTCTACTCGTTTTATTTATTGAAGTGTATTGAGTAATGAGTCTTGTGTTGTCTAAATAAATAAATAATCAATTTTAAATATTCTTGACGGGTGAAATTGATTTCCAGAAGGTTGAATTTGATTTGCAAAAGGGTGTATTGATAACACCAAGGGGAGACAATAAACTATAGAAGAAATAGAGAAACTATGATAGATGTTGCCAACTTCTAGAGAATCGTAACTTTTTCATATTTTTCGCTAACATTGCCGTTAAGATTGCTCCCGTTCGAAAGGTGTGGGTAGTTTGATCGGTCTGCGGCGGAAACGGCCGTTTCTATTAATGATCGGACGTCAAAGGGAGGAAACAACGTTAATTGCAGAGACCTTCGTGAACTGTACGCGTCGCACAACACTTTGACCGAGTTACCCGGATCGTTGCACGGGCTAACAGCGCTTCAAGTTCTCGACTTGAGCTTCAACAAGCTGAACATCCTGTCGCCGGAAACGTTGAGCAGCCTGTCGGCCTTGCTAGAGCTGAAACTTGTCAGGAATAGGATCCGCGAGCTTCGCGAGGGAGCTTTCGATGGATTGCCACGGTTATCCTTGATCGATCTGGAGAATAACGATCTGAGGATCATCGAGAGGAACGCTATCAGAGCTTTGCCGGAGCTGCAGGCTATCAGACTCGGGAAGAATCGGTTGCAGGTAACGCAGATCATTAGATCACTCCTCGAGTTGTGTTCTTATGCTTTGTACAGGCCTGAACATTTCGCCGAATTTTTTAATTTTATTAGCACTTCTTCCAAGTAATTTAAATCGCCGATTTCTTTATAAATCTCTTTATACTGTTTTTCACATTTATCCGCGTTTCTCCTGTGCCCTGGAATCAATGCAAACATTTTTTATTTTGCATAAAGATCCGTAGTGTGAAAATTATTTTTGAATGAGTATTTGATGTACATCTTCGCAATAAATAAAGTCTTGAATTTCTTGACAATTAGTATACATTTGTTTTAACGTTTTTTCTACAAAAACGTTTTTCGTTCGGCGAAATGTTCACGTGTGCACGAAGCTTTAGACTCGTAGGATGATCGGATAGGGGTAAGGCGATAGCTTCATCAGCGGTTCGTCCACCAGATAATCCCAAGCGGAGCTTTCACCGAGCTGCCTCTGCTGCAAAGCGCGGAACTGCAGGAGAATCGGATCCAGGAAATCGCGAGCAACGCGTTCATTAACGTGCCTCACCTTCTCTTCCTCAATCTCAGCTACAATCACTTGCCAGCGTTGGATTACGTCGGCCTGGAGAGTCTCCGTTCGTTGGAAGTCCTCGATTTGAGCAACAATCGATTGTCCAGGGTGTCCAGCAACAGTCTGTCGTCGATGGAGTGGCTGGTCGAGTTGAAAGTGACTATTTTACATTGTTTCGTCAAAATAACGAGAACCTATGATAAAGGTACCAGTTTGGAAGTTTTTTTTATTAATTTGAAGGCATTTTGTAGTTTATTTTCCATTATCTGTGATAAACAATCGATCATCCATCTTTTTCTGCATCGTAAAATTTTTCTGGACGATGTCGTTGAAAAGCAGAAGCATTTTCTATAATCGGAAACGAAAAATTTCCTTGTAAAATTGTAATACTTCTGGTTTATACACGAAGGGGGAACACATCAGTTTTATTTGTCAAAATACAGTAATTAGTTACTTCAAGTTATTTTTATTGATTTCTAAAATGTTTATTTTATGTTCGTTAATTGGGAGGAGGGACGGTAACTGGTACCTTTACCCTATCTTTCTCATTTAAATTAAAATTATCAGTGAACCTTGCTGACCACTAAGCCTAGTACTAAAGAATTCGTGGAAAACTCGTTCTCGGTGAACGATGATTGCGAGTTTTTCGTAACGATCGCGTTTACCGGTCTATAGCCGAAGAACGAACGAAGTCTTTAGTAATAACGGGCAGAATACTTTCTCGTCGAGAGTGAAACTTCTCCACGAACCGTGGTGCGCGAGGCCACACGTTCGTTATGCTAGCGGAGCAATTATTCGTACTGGCTGAATCGTTAATTAGGAAGATAGTGGATCATTTTACATACACGTACACGTTCCTTGGTTTGCCCTCAGATGGATAACAATCGGATTTGCGCCATCCAAGGCTCCCCGTTCGATGAAATGCCGAGGCTTCGTGTCCTCAGCTTGAGAAGCAACCGGATGGCTTCCGTTTCTGAAGCGGCGTTCAAACGACTAAGATCGAACATCGCTGTTCTCGATATCGACGGTAATTAGCCCGTTTGCCGGATAGTTAACGACTGACTTTCACTAACCCAGACATTTCCATACGAATGGAGTCGGTTAGCTTCTACGATCGTCGGATTAGATGAAGAAAGCACATGGTTATCGATGTTTGATAGTTCATCGATGTTTCTGATCAGGCAATCCACTTTCCTGCTCTTGCGGCATGCTGTGGCTTCGAGGATGGCTGCAACAAGCTTCTTCGGAAGGTCCTAGGTGCGCCGATGGGTCATTGTTCAAGGAAATTAGGCTGTCTCGTCAGGATTGTCAGAGGGAGAGACAGATCGATCCTATTCATCCGGGCTGCGAGGCTGAAATGATCGATTTGGCACCGTATCCTGTGTCTTCGTCGCGTGAGTCTTGTCGACAGACAATTCCTGTGGTTGTAAGGATAAATTTCAACTTATGCATTCATTCAGCTTCACAGTTACGTTTTTATCAGGCAAAATGTCGTGAAAACAAATTCGGTAGGCTTGAAAAAAATAGTTCAATTTAATCGATCGCTAGCGCAAAGTATTGCAACCACAGAATTACTTATGTGTTGGATCGTTAAGCGTCTCTGTCGATGAACCACTTTGTATCAACAGTTTACGGGGCAACGGAGGTGGTACCTCTGCGAATGAACATAAAAGAATCCTCAACCCGGCCGACCTCGCAAGACTCCGACTACCTCTACGAGTACTCTGACTATCAAGAACCCAGGAACGATACTGCCAACGCAACAAGTCAGTCACTGCCCACGGACGCGACAAAAGTTCAATCATCCGAGAAGGTGCAAGTACAATCGAACAATACTATACCGATTAAGAAGAACACGTTGATGCCACCATCTCCCAGCAGTTCTGGTTTCACTTTCTTCGGAGTACCCCTGCCTAGTCTCAACTTTAATCTTTGGGGAAACTCGGGGAGGAAATCGGAGAGGAAAGATTCACCTGGGAGACCTGGACATGGTCGTTATAGGACTTTCCCTCCGACGGAACCGGAAATCCATAGGGGAGGCTTTGTACCTTTACCTTTAGGTCAGGGAGGATTTGTGCCTATCGTAGATCCTAGGTTAACTTACCAGAAACAGGTGAAAAATGAGACCTCAGGGCCACAGAATTCTAGTGTCACGCAGGAGGAGAAGAGGAGGTGGAAAAGCGGAAATGGGACTGTGGTGAAGATCGATAGGACCCAGCTGAGAACGAACAGACCAAAATTAGGGTTTAGGGAGAGGGAGGAACTGTCCACTGTGGCGACCAATGAGATTGATAATAAGAGACAGCTACCTGGGCTGAAGAGCAGGTATAAATGATCTAGGAAATGACAGTTGAATTAATTGAAGAAACATTGCAATTACTTCAGTTCCAGTCACACAAACTCGTCGGATTCGAGTGCAGCAGCGGATGAATCGCCCCAGGAAGCGAACGAAACCTCCGTGGCCGCTGAAATCCAAGATGGAGACGGTCCGGAAGTGAACCAGAAGTCCAACAGATTCGACGAGAAGCCGGAAACCGAGCTAGCGAGTAGGATCGTCTGGACCACGCCGAAAACAGCGGCAGAAACGACGAAAGAAGTGAAAGGAACCCCGACGGAAGTGACGAAAGGGGAGAAGGTTTTCTGGGAACCGGAAGTTGAGTTCCAAGAGGCATCTACTTCGACGACGACTGAAACGAGCGGTAAAGATACGGGTTACGATTACTTCACCCACTAATACTTAAAATTAAGGCAATATGCAACGAGAACAATAATTGGACGATATTCTAGAAACATGTAGAAACATTCAAGAATTTTTCAGAACGTCTAGAAATCTGAAAAACTTAAATTGGTTAGCCTTAGATGACCCAATATGCGGACGATATTCGTAAAAATAAGGGTAGAGACAATTGATTAAGCAAATGTTCATAAATTGTCATTAGTTCCAGATGTTTCGAGCGTTGCCACAACGGAAGGTCCAGTCTCAGCATCGGAGAACCGGAAGAACTCTTCTTCCGCGTCCCAGTTCCATCGGGAAACGGAAGCTTCGGCTCTTTCAGCTTTCCTGGTTCCAGGTGGCCAGGTGTCTTCTTCTTCATCCGCGACTTTGCGTCCCCTAGGTCGACCAACCATAACTAAAGTCCCATCGCCACGATTAGGGCTCTCATCCGAGCCAGACAAGCAAAAATCGGTAGCCGAGGCTGTCCAAAGGAACGTGGGAACAGCTGAAGAGCAGATCTTCGACAAAGACGAAGCCTCAAACGAAAACGCTGAAGTGATCGAAGACAGTTCGTTCAACTGGTACTTCCAACATTATAACGATACTAATCTGGAACCCTACGTGGGCATCGCGTACAGTGGGAGTGGGAGATCGTGTCGATGGACTTTGCTGAGTCAGATATGCCTGGTTCTGTACACTTTGGTTTATTAGGTCGTACCATAAACAATGTCTTCTTTCAGTGAAAAAAAAACAATAAAATCAAGCTGTAATGGTGACGTATGGACGAGACTGTATACCAATGGTATACAGGGTGGTCGTGTTATTAATATATTTAAATATATACTGTTTGTTGAACGAGAGATAAAAGACGATGTTATGAAACGACCTAATAGAAACGCGAGAGGCGTTCTCCTCTCTTACACAGAGTATGGTTAATCAAAGAATAAAATAATGAGACAAGTCTGTGGGATCAGGAAAAAACGGAGTGTGCTCAGGAGCTGATCAGCTACGAGTCTAACTAAAATCCTACAAGTCTATTAATGAAAAAACAGCGTGTATCTCAAATTATGTATCGTACAGGTATAAGCATGGCGAACATGCTGTTTACGGTACACAGTTTCGATCCTCCCCCGCGCGTACGTTTATCGCGTAGAGTTTGAGTCATCGAGCATGTTGATATCGAATTTCTCGCTGATCGACGAAGCTTGAGCGACTCGAAATAATCTGACGGCCCTTGATGCTACTTGCGTGCAGAGCTTCGTATGATACAAATGCGAGTCGTTCACCGTGTGGCCACCGTAAAGTATCTCGACGAAGAATAAATAAAGTCGTGTGTATGTGTCGAATGATCGGTATCTTTTTATGTTTTGCGTTGTTCTTCCCATTTTCTTTTTTATTAACCAACCGCAGCGTGTCACGAGTTACTTATGAAAGCTCAAAGTTCTTTAAAAATCATGTCACAATGTTCTGGATAATGCTGTGGGAGCGTGCATTACATAAAAGTCTCGGGTAGCAGTCGGTCGTTCCTAATTGCCGGGGAACACGTAATCGATAACTCTTTATCTAATGCAAAGTACCCGGCCGGAATTAATTAGTTTTTCCTATTTTCCGTAACAACGTCCCCGGAGAAAAAATTCTTTGTATCTGTTTTCTTTGTTCTTTTTTTTTTTGGTGTTAGCTCGAAATGTCGACCGTCTCGAAACACGGAAATACATTTTGTACATGTATGGACAAACTTCGTGAGTTTGATGAACTTTCGTTAGATCAACAGTCTGAGAACCGCACGTGTTAGTCTCGGTCTCGCCCGGCTCATTGGCTCTTTGCTTTCGCCTTCTCTTTCTCCTCTTTCTTCTCCTCGTCTTTCTTCTCTTCCTTCTTCGACTCCTTCTTATCCACTTCCTTTTTCTCAGCGTCGCGGTTAGTTAGCTTGTTGTTTATTAAATTGTGAAGGGCTACTATGGATCGGACCAACGCGGCCAGATACACGACCAGCATCTGATCGTTCGTCTTCACGTATAACGAGTCGACGAACTTGCTTTGAGTCATGTCAGGCAGTAGATTGAAAATATCCTGAAGCTGATAGACGATCTGATGATTTATCGGCAGTTTTCCGCTGCCGATTTGCAACAGGTAGTTTCTAATCTCTCTGATCTGCTCGTGCAGACCCTTCAAACCCAACAGCTGGTTCGTAATTCTCTGGCTGAGGGTTCCTACAGTCGTGTCCTTGATATCTCTCAGAAGGTGCTCCACACCCACCTCCTCCGCTTCCTCTGCCCCAATCTCGCTGGGGATGTGCTCGAAGGTTTTCGATGTTGGGGAACCGTCCTGTAAAGAGCCAAGCGTTATAGTGGATATAGGGAATACATCGACAACAGAGTACAGTGTAACAAGTAATTACATCGTGAACTTCTTCAACAGCTTGGTAAGCCTCTGTTGGTAGACCTAGATCCTTGGGTTTGGCATCAATGATCACCAACACAGAGTTAGGGCAATATCTCCTAATTAATTCATTGATGGCTACATCGTTCTGGTGCAGCTTAGGCCCAGTGTGGTACCATCCTACTACCTTTTCACGAGCTGCAACGATAAAAGTAGAATTCATAAACAATCCGTTTAAGTTACAGAATTTCAACCAACTAATTTCTTCATAAATCCATAAAGATCTGCAGTCTACATATGACCAATATGTGCAGCGTCGCCTGTAGAGGCACGATTTCTGTATAAGCAGACGCTAAACAGCTTTGCTTTAAAGATTCACCAAAATTGGCAGCTATACTTACCATTGACTTTCTTAAACATCCCATACATGTTTTCCAGGTAGTCATGATCGAGGAACCATACACTTTTGTCTTTGTCATCCTCATCAAAAGGTACTGTAAGATAAACAATGACGATTGAGTTTTCTTAAATGAAACGTTCCACTTGTACGTATTGTTGATTGCAACTGAGAAGTGTGATATAAGACGAGGAGTGAGAAGTGTAAAAATAAAGGCAGATTGCAAGGGTAAATGAGAAATATTGGAGTCATCCTAACCTGCAAAGCTGTTTGACACGTCTAAAACACCTTTAGGCCTCCAACATCCAAGTAGTACACCGACAACCCTTTTCTGATTGCCGATTTTACCCATCCGATTGTAATGATCCACCACGCTGAGTAGTACCAGCGGATGTACTACCACTTTTGTTGTCATTACCTCTTGACTCGGCATTTTTGATCTGCTGCCACAGATTTCCGTGCTGCTGCTTTGCTTTCGAAGTGAACAAATTTCTCGACACGATCGCGAATTGTCACTACAACGAAGTCCCTAGTCGTTTAGGGGAAACACCATTTGGCCAATCGAACAGCAACGTAAAGGTTTCCCCTGTATTTTCAAACAACCGTTGCGAAAATAGTATGAAAGATTATGTTCTAAAAATTATAAAAATATTCTATCGATACAGAAACGATCAAGGTAAAATTTTGCATCTATATACAATGAAAAAACATTCGATGAAAATCGAGTAATCGAATCGTGGCATGAGTGGTTGAAACCCTTATCAAGTATTTCTTTATTATTCTATTTTTGTCGGCTTTTCTTGCATGATATTAATACAGAAAGTCATTAATACAGAAGTTCGTTTCTCGATCTTCAAAATATGTTTCCTGCTTATACATTTCGTTATTTTTCTGAAAAAAGGAAAAGAACTTAGGAAAGGACTAACAGTTTGCAGCACTGTCGGAGGAACACGTGGTTAGCGAGTGTACATTTCTCTGTTGCAGCGGTCCAGAAAAAGTAGCTAATTTATTCTAAATAATTAACTGTATGTTACCGTGACATATTTCAGCTGAGATTAAATCGAGCCTCCTCAGACCAGGTATTTACATATAAATTAATTCAATTTGTCCAAAAAATGGCAGTGACATAGTCCATGCTTTTCTGACACACTTGTTGTTACAAGAGCATAGAATAGGGGTCCAATAAGAGACGACACTCCTGACGGCACTTTCGATATCGCTCTTCGATATCGACTGTATAGGCGCGCGGGAAATTTAAATCGACTGGATTTAATATGGTTAATTCGCGGCAATTTCTAATAACTACAAGTCTATTCATTTTAATCTAGAATGTGGTATTTATTAACATAGGCTCACCAAGCATTTACGTTAATTTTACAAGATCGAAAAGTTAACAAAATAAAGATGTTCTGCATTGATCGTAGGGAGCAAAAGTAAAATAAAAATTGATTTCATCCCTCGACGACTTTATTGCATTAAAACAACATTACAATATTCTTCAATTTTCCGAATCGTTTACTGTTTGATATTTTACTCAGCCTATTTCTTCGTAAATGCATAAAGATCGAGACACTGCTTCCAGACTCTCTAAGAATGTCGAAGCCGATCGTCTTCGTAACCGGAAACGCGAAGAAGCTGGAGGAATTCATAGCCATCCTCGGGAAAAATTTCCCTCGAGAGATCACTAGTAAAAAGATCGATCTCCCAGAGTACCAGGGAGAGATCGACGATATTTGTCGCAACAAATGTCGATCAGCCGCGGATCTGATCAAGGGTCCGGTTATCATAGAGGACACGTGCTTATGCTTTAACGCGATGAAGGGTTTACCTGGTCCCTACATCAAATGGTTCCTGGACAAACTTGGTCCGGACGGACTTCATCAAATGCTTCAGGGTTGGGAAGACAAATCAGCTGAAGCTGTTTGCACTTTCGCTTATTGCGCCGGGGAACCGGAAGATCCTATCTTGCTGTTTCAAGGACGAACACAGGGGACCATCGTGAGTCCACGAGGACCACGGACCTTTGGTTGGGATCCTTGTTTCCAGCCCTTGGACAGTGATAAAACTTACGCGGAGTTGCCGAAGGAAGTGAAGAATCAGATCTCTCATCGTAGCAAAGCGCTACAAATGCTGAAGAACCATTTTCTGAAGGATGTTGAGCATTGATCGCATTGTTTCCACCGTGTAGACAGTATTCATTTAATAATAAATATGAGGAAGATGATTGTATACGTTGTTTATTATTCTTTCTTCCCCCAGACAAATGTTTATTTCCTCGAGTGCAGGACCGGATATCTCTGGAGAAAACGGCTGGGGCACTTTGACCTAATATCTCCGCGATGGTTCCATCCGTTATCAAAGGTGATTTCGCTGTAAAATAACATGCTTAACGAATTGCAAGACGATACCTTTATCAGAACTCGATCCTCTTTTTGTTATTGTTTGTTCCGAGCGGCTGTAAACAGTCGCTATCGCTTATATATTTCTGCACGTACTGCAATTAGAATTTTGCATGGTTCTTACGAATAGACGATTTTGTTCAGCAATTGTTGGAGATTTCAATGCCGTGGAAGAAAGTAGGGAACGAGGAAAACTACGGGGCTTTGTTACGTGTTGTTATAAAACGAATGCATGTTCACACAATTAATGGAATTATAATAAAACGAGCTGGTCGGTTCAACGATACCCGAAAGGGTTATCTCTTACGCATTGATTAATTCACGCCACCCCTTTTGTGAGAGGTTATCGTGGGCGATTGTCTTTTCTCCGACTATCGAAATCCGCCAATTTTTGCCATATAAAAGGGGGAAGCTACGTTCCGTGGTATCAGTACTTCTTGGTGTGGTGTGCCACGATGAACTTCTTAATTGGTAAGTGGAAAACAAAGATAAACAATTTAGAATTGAAACGTTCAGCAGTTTGCGGTCCAAGCAATCTTTAATCGAAGTGAAAATACTCCGAGTGAATTGCTGCTTTTAAAAGTCATTTCCTCTACAGTATATTTGGTCTTCAACAAGCTGCCCCCATTGGACATTGCGAGGTGATCGAAAATCTGATTAAACAATGACGAATTCTTGCCGACGGATGTAAAGATTGTAGCTATGCTTTAACGAAATGTGATTGAAGGTTTCGAAGAGGTTCTCGCGACGAAGAGTTTTTTTCCGGTGAACAAGGTAGGTAACGACAGATGGGAACATCCCGAAATTGTTGGTTAATGTTCTCTTTGGTTGTTACCACTAGATCATTAATCCTGGATCTTGTCACGTCGCTTGCAACGATCAGCCGAATCAACGTCTGCGAGTCTTCTTCGATTAGTTACTGTTGGCTGCTAATTAATCGCAGATGTATCATATTATGAAAATGATAAATAAAATAATAAAACTTTACACGATCTCTCATTCATTCAATGAGTTAAAACTTCCTCGATATTCTACCAGCTTTTTCAGAGAGAAGAAAAGAAGAAAGGGAAAGGAAAGAATTAAATATAATAAATTAAAATAAATATACAAAAATGAAGAATTAGGGAGATGGTCTCTAACAGACAAAAGTTTAACTACCAAGTTTCGAGTTTACCCAAGAAATTTGAGCACTTTTGTAGGACATTTTGGAGCGGTAACTCAGTGGTCGATATGCTAAGAATTATTTTATTATTTAACACATAGGAAAGTACTTTTTTTATTGGTCTTTTATTATCGACACTTATGTTCTGCAAAGTTTCTGGAGAAAACAAGTCGCCTCCGTGGCGCAATTGGCTAGCGCGTTCGGCTGTTAACCGAAAGGTTGGTGGTTCGAGCCCACCCGGGGGCGTTTATTTTTTGCCGAGCGAAATTTGCACTAAATCTTACTAGCAACGATTCACTAACACTCTGAAGTTACGCTTGAAATTGCATATTGATTTGCAATCGAATTACTACTACTACTACTATGTGGAGTTATAAGATACTTGATTCCCAATAAGATTCCTCGGTTCTCGTTTTATAGAGTAGCTATTTTATTATTTCATATTGTAGAGTCGGTATTTCAGATCGTGCGATACGAAATAGCATAAAGCGATTGGTATACTCCAACATCTCGTCTGTGAAATTACTTTTACAATATTAATTTTAATCGATACGGTAGGATTTGACAGAGAAATGGTAAGGGGACTCCTCAAAAAATAAATTGCGTGATTGGTCTTCTACCATACTCTGTCTGGGATAGGTGTGTGTTACGACTGGGATACTAGATTGATCTTTTATCTAGCGCTTTTGACTACTGAAAACCCGATTCTTGAATTATTAACAAAAGAGACGCACATCCCTTGCAATCCTGGAAAAATGAGTCACTCCCTTACACATCAGAATTAACAAAAGTAAAATTCTTCTCGATCAAAAATGAAATATATAATAAATTTTGTGGTATCGGCGCATAGTTCGAGCAATTATAGAAAACAGCAAATTTGCCATTATTTAAACATTCATCTCAAAGTTTCGATCTCGACTTAAACTTTGAAGTTTAGTTTTCCGTAACTCTTCAATATTCTTTTAATTGTTTTCCCTGTTGTCACAGCAAACGCAAAAATGTCTCTCTTGAGAATGATCCATATAGGGATCGAAACGTTGAGATGAATGTTTAAATAATTGCAAATTTGCTGTTTTCTATAATTGATCGTACTGTGTGCCGAAGCCACAAAATTTATTACATAGAATTAACAAACTTTGTATTACTAAACCGTAAGAGGGTGAGAGGATGGGAGAGGGAGAGAGGGGACCGACTGACCGAACAACGGTATTGGAGGGGAAAGGATAAAGAGAAGGTATGAAGAATACAGCCTCGGTAAGAGGAGTCTTTGGATGCTGTATTTCCGTTCCTCATCAGTAGTCGACCGCGTGTCGCGATGATTTCATGGTTTGCTCGAGGTTTCGTGGAATATATCACATCGTTATAAACTTGATACCATCATGGGTCTAGCAAGATGTGCTACTTCGACAAAGAAATTCTTCGAGTTACAAGACTCATAAAAGCGACGATTACGAATCGGCGGGGAAGTTTTCGTGCGAGGAGGAGGAGTATATACATGCATAAAGTGTTTCATTGATAGTGAATGATAGATCGATCATGTTTATTCGATTTACTTTCGATCGCGTTTAAATGTTGAGAAAAGGAAGGATACAGGAATAAAGATACGAGCTGGATAAAGGATAGGGTGGGATAGGTAGAATGGCACTGGTGAACGGCAGCAGAGTATTTCGACGAATCGACAATAATCATTGTCAAAGTCGAAAGTTACCAGTTAACTTTCACTAATAACCAAAGGTGCGATGCCAGCGGTACGGTAGCGTGGATCAGCGTGCTCGCTCGCGGGAAGAAGAGAACCGGGAACGAGTTACGAGGTAACCACGCGGAGAGACGGTGTGCCACTTGTCTCGGTGGCCTGGTTTTACGACCCACTTTTCCACCGGACCACACTACGTTTGGACGCCTTCGCCACGCTTCGCGAGCACTTACGGTACAACGCGTTACGGGGGAGCAAGTTCGGAAATCAAATCGACGAGACAATTTTTCGAGCGTTCTCGATACCTTCTCCTTGTCCACGGGTCAAAGTGAAATCAACAATACAGGGAAGAAAGCTTGCACGTTTTCTTAGTTTCTCTATTTCCGATACCCGGTTCTTTCGAGAATGTATTATAGCAGTCACCGCGCGTTAGCCGAACGCAATACATACGTAGCACCGTAGAACGAGTGATAAAGCCGTGGCGAATATTCACTTTTGATCCATTGAGAACGCCGAAGAGCAACGACGATGCTTCGTCGGCCAGACTTTGCGCCGGTTAAATTCTTCCATTGGAATAAGTCCCGGCAATTTCTCGATCGATACCGTTGAATCGAACAGAGTGGAGGAAGAAAGTCACGGAAGAACGATCAAAGAATCACGTACAAGTGAGATGTATATTGCATGAGAGTTTAGTGTTGTTCGGTCGAACGAAACACATAGTGATAACCGTAGCGAATATTCACTTTTGATTAATCGAAAACGCCAAAGAACACGACGATGCTTCGTCGGCCAGACTTTACGCCGGTTAAATTCTTCTATTCGAATAAGTTGCGGTTATTTCTCGATCGATACCGTTGAATCGAACGTTTCGAACAGAAGTGGAGGAAGGAAGAAAGTCGAAATCACGGAGGAACGATCGAAGTGTTGTTCTGTACGATCTCGTATTTAATCGAAGAAGAACGGCAACAACGAGTCACCGGTGAACCGGTGTAGATCATAGTCGAAACAGAAAAGAGATGAGCTCGTTCGTACGCTCGCTTTTCAGCTTGCTCCTCGTTGGCTTGTATTCTTGTGCCGCTGAAAGGAAGAATGATCGGTATTTAGGGAACTTTGGTGAGTCCACTAATCGAAGGGAAAGCCGACGCCCTCGTTTACCCGAAAGCTTTTTTAAGTATTCGTCAGAATAACACGATGCAAATATTTTTGCGAACACACAAAATCCATTTCCCGTGAAAATGTTTAAATTCAGCATTCAGCAATGTGTGTAATCATGTTTAATTGTACTTTCTGGTTGCATAAAAATCTTTATATTTTCCCGAAATTTTTACATTTTGGGATGACCGCGCAAGGGCATCATGGGACTTTGGGATTTTCATGCTGTTAGTGCGTGGAACTTTCCGTGCAGGACGTTTTCGAAAGAAATGTTTTCCGATCTTGCCTGATACGTACCCACCTAATGCAATTGCTTGTTTCGATTTTAGATTTAGCCGACGAGGAACCGATGCTGGGAAACGAAATCGATGGGGAAGGACAGATGAGATTTTTCGACGAACTTGGTCGTAAGTTTCGCACGATAGTGTAACAACGAAAATGTCCATAGTAGAAATAGTACTTATCGTTAGTCAATATCTATGCTTCGTGGAGACGGCTATCTGGATTTATCACTAGATTGCAGATTTTTATGCATTTATAGAAAAATTAAGTGGATGGAATTTAAAATTGTTGGAGAATTTGAAAACTCGAAGATGCGAATAAACGATTTCTCTCCTATTATTGAATTTAATTTCTGTTTCTTGCAATCGATGCAGTCAATTTTTATAGAAATTAGTTTATGATATCGGCACACAGGTTTGATCAAAGACACAACAAAGCTATTTTGCACTTTATAAAATTTTCTCAACGTTTTCTTAACGAGAATTTTGTGTTTGCTATGTGTAAATTATCAACGTTTTTGCGTGTCACTGTAGTTCTCAATATCATGGAATACAGTGACACGCAAAACCGTTGATAATTCACACATAGCAAACGCAAAATTCTCTTGAAAAGGATCCAGAATCTGATCGGAACGTTGAGAAAATTGTATAAATTGCAAAATTGCTTTGTTGTTTCTTTGATCGAACCTGTGCGCCGATATCATAAACTAATTTCTATTAATTCGTACGATCGACAAAACGGAATATTTAGTCAATTTTTCATTTGCATAAAGACCCGCAGTTTATTTCAAGCATATCTCATCAATTGGATATTATCATTTTAAAATAACTATAAGAATATTCAGTAAATTATTTCTGATTCGTACACTTTTTGCGAAAAAAACTATACCGGACGCGGCGAGGGCAAAACGACGATAGAAGTTACTGCGGTGGAAGCAATTCGAAAGAAAGAAAGAAAAGAGTAGATGAAGATGTAGAGAGAGAGGGAGAGAGAGAGAGAGTGAGAGGGTGTAGGAAGGAGTGGACGAAAGAAAGGAAAAGAAGAGACAAGAAAAGAAAGCCGAAGAGAGTGAACAAGAGAGAAGTGGGGAACCAATGTCAGGAAAGACGCGGCGTTGTTGCGATGGGAAAGCTGATGCGGTGAAAGCCGCGAACGCAACACCTCTCTGGATGCCGGGTTGGGTCTCGTCAGTCAGTGAAAAACTTCAATGCGTGTTAGTTCAAATGACTAAGACAGTTCGCTTGGAACTGCGCCAATAAAGTGTATCAATCAATATACAATCGATTAAATAAATCGTTTTACCTATCGTCTTGGAGCGTCATTAAGTGGTTTGCTCTGTGTTCGATCAGATCGATCGGATCGATCGAACAAAGATAAAATGTCAACGGCAAGGATCACTCGGCATTTCTCTAGGATCATAGCGAATCTGTTTGGTACGATAACAAACGAGCAGATGTGATTTTCAATGAAGTTGTACGGTTTAAAAACGAAAACCGACTTGGGCATAGTTATGGTACTAACTGCGACGGTTCGTTCACTTCAACGTCACTCATTCGAAGAATTCTAGAAGTTGGATCATGAAAGTCATCGTCACCGCGTGCATGTTCTTGATTACGATCACTGATGCAGTCAATCACGATGCATACGACGACTACGATGCTGCTGTGAATTACGATCGATCGATTCTATCACCTGTTTCGTCTATGTCGCCGTTGTCGATCTACGATCTATTCACGAAATTGCACGCGACCAACTTGCCATTGGAAGACACACGGATCGAGAACTTCACGCTGTTCACGGTTGACAACGTGCGATTCGATCAACTCGAGAAACATACTTCGACAAACCTGCTGGTACAAAATGGTCGGCGACTCGGTGCAAGGAAACCGAGAGAGGTGAAGAGATTAGGGAATAGTCGAGCCTCCGCTAAGTCGGTCGAAAGAAGGAAGGACATCTCTGTCCAAGGGGTCGATGCAGCCAAGTGCTCCGATTTGAAAAGAAATCAACTATGGAAGGAGAATTGCGAGATCATCGAGAAATCTCGAAATATCGTTACCGGCCTTCAAAATCAATCTTTACGCGCGTTGAGTTACGCGAATGGAAAAAGTTTCGAATATGCAAGTCAAACGAAACGAGTTGACGGTAGGGAACCACTGAGCGAATCCGACGACGATTTTGAAAATCATGATCTATTACCGGAGATAAACGTGCCTCAACCGAGAGAAGTAAATGCACAAAGCCACGACGATGGGAATCACTTGGAGATATTTTACGACCAGCTGAAGAAACAAGGGATCAAGGGTGATTTTGAAAAATTGATGACGACTACCTATCGGCAAGGAAGAAGACGGAAATTTAACAGTCAGCAACAGGGTACCATTCTGGTCGAGGCTCTTAGAAAGAAACGAAATTATACGGGGGATCATCGTGGCCATAATAGTGATCTTCAAAACAGCATAATGGACATATTGGGTAGAAGTACGTTTCCAGAACAAATTAGTTTCCTTCAACTTTTGCACACAATGCCGGGTGTTTCGTAATTCGTCGTGCAAATTAGACCAGGTCGATTCCATGGCTGGAAGTAAGAGGAAAATCAAGAATAACGAAATTGCATGGGAGATTTCGTTTTCAAGAAAAGTCAATTGAAAGCCTCAAAATACTTTTAAGGTTTTTAAAATTTTCGGGATTCACTTGTAGATGAACATTCGCTACATTTTTTCGATTATAATGATACCAAACACGATACAGTTCGGATTTTCCATGACTGTTTAATCCACGATTTAGTGTAACTAAATCTGAATCGGACTGGGTGAGGCCAGCAATGCGATAACGCGTTGTTTGCCGCGGCCCAGCGAGGCAACATGTATTGTTTAACTCGCCCGTGCCTGCAAAATTTTCTCGGCCAGCTCAGGCGAAATCAGTCAAAATTTACTCGCGACGGCACATTTTGACTGCTGAGCGAAGAGCCGACGCGTGCCTCGTACCTGCCTCGACCCAAGGCGCAAGGGTGAGGGGGGAGACTAGTCTTAATCTAACGACACTGATAACGCTTATCCTGCTTCGACGCGCGAAAATTTGCAACTGTTTAATTATTTACATTCGAATGGTGACTCTGAGGCGCCAGTAAAAATTGCCATATCATTATTCAAATAAGTGTAAATATTATTAAATTTTTCTACATCTTATAAATTATAATCCTAATTTATATCATATAAAAATGATCTAAAATTATGAACATGTCTTTTCCCTATAATTTTTGAAACTTTATAGATATAAAATTAATTGATTAAATATTATACTAATAATTTTTAGTGGCGCCTCTCGGAGTGGCCATTCGAGAGCTAAGGGTTAAATTAATTATTTAAATCTTTAATAGAATAAAAATAATCTAGGTTGAAAGAAATGTCTTGATTTTCAATGGATTAAGAACTTTTGACTGATATTTAAATTTAATTATCTCGAAAACGAAGAATCTCCCACGCAATTTCGCTATTCCTAATTTCCCGATCTAATTTGTACGGTGAATTACGAAACACCCGGTGTATTAGCATGCAATAAAATGTAGTCGTACGCGAGACAAAATATGAAATATGGGACGGTGAACGGTGGACAGAGGACTGTGTACAGTGGACGGTTGACGGTGAACGGTGAACGGTGAATGGTGAACGGTTGTGGACAAACGGTAGATGGTAGCTGATAAACGGTAGACGGAAGGCTGTAGACAAGGTGCAATAGATGAGCAGAAGAAATGAACAAGCTTGTATCGAGAAATTGATCGGGTCTCAGCGTTATACAATTCGACATATCGGAAAAAAATAAATAGCGTTATTCCTTCGCGTTTGATTCTCCTGCACGATCTCGTCATTATACGTTGGTTTAAGGATTTCACTTATGAAACCATGGTTCGAAACGAAAGCAGTCGGGTATTTATCTCGACAAACAGACCGAAAGACAGCGATACGCCGCAACGCAACACGACGACGTAGAGTGTAGAACCAAACACAACAGCGCACGATGCGATGTACCGTGTCGTAATACGAGACACGAAACACAAATTACTATAGGCACCGAAACACATGCGTGTAACGATGTGTGCACATCGTATAAAGATCAATCATTAACAAAACGAAAAAATTGATAAACGAGTTACGTAAGCATTTTCATCCACCCATTGCGATTACTATGTTTCAGTGATACCCCAAACGTGCACGTACAAGGGAGCAACTTTCGATTGTGGTCTCAGTATCAGTTGCGTTCTCGGTGGCGGCCGTCCGATCGATCTATGCTCCGGAGGATTAATTTGGAGTTGTTGCGTGGACGATGACGATATCCCTGAAAAAGTACCACGGCCAACTGTCGGGTTACTCCAGAACGCTAGTAAGTGTTTCTTAATCCCTTACTTTTTCTAATCTTCCAAATCAGCCGATATAGCTTTTGCTATTTTTGTTGTTCGGAAAATTGCGTGGCTCTACGGCAACATTTACTGAGAAATAGATGTCGGAAAAGTGGGAAACACGTAGTAGGTAACACGCGACTTCTAGCGAGGTGGTAACAAACGATTGCGTTTTCTTCCTCTGAGGTGTGTGGGAAAATAGATGAGAGAAGGAAGAAGGAGACAGTGAAAGGGGCAAAAAGAAAGAGAAAGGGGAATGGAGAACGTGGTTCGGGGTTGGGAGGTGGGGGGAGGAGGTGAGGAGGTGAAGAGAAAAGAGAAAAGAGTGAGAAAGGGAAAGGGAAATGGGGAACGAAAAATGGGTACGTGTATGAGAACGAACCTGGTTAGGCTGAATCTCCTGCATGCGAGCGGAGGTTCGAGTTAAAAAACAAAACACGTGAAATCGAGGTTGTTTGAACGTATAGCACTCTCACTAAACTTGGGACATCAGCATCCGTACATGGACGATGATGTTCAAATCTACGAGAACACGGCAAGGCCGAGTAAGCCGGTGCACACCGGTCAAACCGAGCACCGACCGCCTGGCTACGTGCACGCGGACAACGCGAACAAGCCGACGACCATTTATGAATCATCGCAAACATGGAATTACAATCGACCTACATACACGAGCCGTCCGACATTTTATCATCCGACGCAGCTCGATTATCCTCAAGACGAATTCGGTGCCGATTATCCCGATGCGTTGGGATTGCATACGCCGCACGAGGACGTGACAAGCTCCGTGGATTATTCCAAATATCGTGGTAATCCGCCTCAAGTCGCACAGATCTAAACACAGTATTTTATCTATAAATTACCCAAAAGTCTGACCTGTAAATGTCCCATATCTATCCCCACTACTGCGGGGTGTACTCCCTTGAGGGGCCGTGAAGCTCGAGAGGCCTAATCAGAATTTCGAACTTCTCTATTTTCCATTAGTTTTTTATGGGACTTCGATGACCATATTTGTGGCATTTTTCTAATAAAAATCATACCAAATATAATATAATTCCGATGATATTTACTTGTGTAATAGTCAATTAAAGTTTCGGACGCGAGGAAGAATAGCGTATGGGAAAGGAAGAGACGCAGAGACTCCCCTTCCTTGCGCCCGAAACTTTAATTGTCTATTACAGAAGTAAATATCATCGGAATTATATCATATTTGGTATGATTTTTATTAGAAAAATGCCACAAATATGGTCATCGAAGTTCCTTAAAAAAATAATGAAAAATAAAGAAGTTGGAAATTTGGATTAGCTATGTTCTTCTCTACGTTCGGCAAAAGTCAAAGAATATTGTCCCTGGCGCATAAATGTCCCTCGGCAGACCCATGCTAGGGACTTATATGGATAAAATACTGTACTCGTATGCACCAAATCGTAGTTTATCGAAAGCAAGCTAATACTGCTTGTAGCAAATTCACTTTGTACCGCGAACATACTCGAAACGTAATACTTTACGCTATAATAGCACGAGTACGTCGAAGATATCGAAGAACAAGCACCGGAAACGAACGTATTTGCTTTTTCCCTCTCTGTGTCGCTTTGCACGCTTTTTCGCGACACTGTACCACCGTGGTAAGGGTAGCGGTAGCTCTAGGTAGAACGAGCGAGGGGTGTGGGATGAACTATACCTATGTATAGTTACTACTGTTATGTAGACAGGGGGTGCAACGATTCTCTACTCGGGAAAAAACGATCTCTTCGTGTCTCGATGCTGCTCAAAAAGAAAGAGGAAGAAGGAAAGAGAAAAAGAGAGAGCTGTCGTTGACTTCGATTAACGCACTGCCTATACGAATCTGTTGACGAAACAGTCCAGTGCTTTGTGTCACTTTCTTCTTTCGTGGTCACGTATTCACCGTACGCTACACACCGTTATCTTCGACACAGTATATTCTACCTATACATGTACAGGAGTCACGTTGTAATCTGTACACGCAAGTGAAATTCAACGTAGGGTGTTCCCCGAATGATCTTCGGTTCTCTGTGATTTTCAGGCTGCGGCGAACTTTATACGAGAAGCAATAGAATTGTCGGCGGACACAGCTCCAGCTTCGGCAGTCATCCGTGGCAGGTGAGAGCACGATTATTATTATTTATTATAGACGGACTGAGGCCCTTTTGGTAATTATATAGATAAGGTCTGCGTACTCCGATTTTGATGATATTTTAATATGTTATAGATTTAGACATTTCCAACAACTTTTTCCTTTTCTAATATAGGGGGTCGTTTTTACTTTTCAAGATATTTGCAAAAGATTATCGCTAATACTGTATTGAATTTTTCGTAAGTTTATAGCTAGTTGTCTATAGTTTTTTGCAAATATCTCAAAAACTAAAAGCGACCCCCCTATATTGGAAAAGGAAAAAGTTGTTCAGAATGTGCTGCTGCATAACATACTAAAATTTCATCAAAATCGGAGTACGCAGACCTTTTCTATATAATTACCGCCCTTTTACATAAGTGTTTATAATTTAAAAAAAGAAAAATATAAGAGACTACTCGTCTAATAACAAAGAATGGGACATGCACAAAAACTAATGGTACAAACGATATGGTATTATGTCCAGAATTTGATCGACTTCCCTGAACGCAGAGCTGGGTAAAATAGTATTTCAAACAGCTAAAACTGTATCAGATTTGACTTCATCGAGAAAGAAAGGCGCATCGTTCATATTTGTTGGAACTTTTTAAAAAATGAAGGGGTGGCGTAGTTGATATCTAGAATATTGAGAAGCGTCTGAAGTATAGTGATCTTGAAATTTCAGGCGGCCATCATCAAGTCAGGATTTCTGATGAAGAAGTTGTCGTGCGGTGGCGCTTTGCTGAACAACAGATGGGTGGTGACAGCGGCTCACTGCGTCGCAACGTTAGTATTTTTGATTAACGACAAGACAAATTTGACTGAACAATTAATTCTTCTTTGTACGCAGAACACCGAACAGCAACTTGAAGGTGCGCCTTGGCGAATGGGACGTGAGAGACTCCTCGGAACGGTTGCTACACGAAGAGTATAATATCGAGAGGAAGGAGGTAAGCGACCGACGGCTGATTCAGAGCCGCGATTCACGGTAATGTATAATCTATAGAAATCCCGACAGCAATCGTTGCATTCTCAATGCGCCGACGATCGGTCTCCATTGATAATTACAGGTGCACCCGCAGTACTCGCCGAGCGACTTTCGGAATGACGTGGCGCTGGTAAAATTGTCGAGAACGGTGGCGTTCAAACAGCACATCGTCCCCGTTTGTCTGCCGGCGAAAAATTTGAAACTCTCTGGACGGACTGCGACCGTCGCTGGTTGGGGTAGGACCAGGCATGGACAGAGCTCCATACCGAACGTGCTTCAAGAAGTTGACGTGGAAGTATGTAATACAGAAGCTGTTCGCACCAGTTCAATTTAATGTGATTGAATTTTCAGGTGATTCCTAACGAAAGATGCCAAAGGTGGTTCAGAGCGGCCGGAAGGCGAGAAACTATTCACGATGTGTTCCTATGTGCGGGTTACAAGGAAGGCGGACGAGATTCTTGCCAGGTACGGACCCTGTACGCAGGGGTGGGCACGGTAGGGGCCCCTTAAACTCCTGCTTCCAATACCAAGTTCCCTTTCATGCTTTCATGGGGGGTATTGGGCTCCTAATACATATATATTATATTATGTTTATTTTTCTAAAATTTTCTTGTTGTTTTAATTTTTTTAAAAATATTTTCCCTCAAGTAAAACACAAAAACTGACGTTCTCTCAATTTTTTCATCCCAACTAAAAAAAATACAGTGAGGGGTTAACATATATATATATATAAAATTTCAGAAAAATAAACATAATTTAGAATAGTAAGAAAACGCATTCTTAGTTTACTATATGCCAGATTTGTTATCAGATATGATACACTATGCAGCGAAGGGTTAATGTAAATATATGTATATTGTATAAATACTATAAGTACTGAAATATATATATATATATATAAAAATTGAAACAGGGTGACTCCGGTGGCCCGTTGACCATGTCCGTCGAGGGAAGACACGTGCTGATCGGTCTTGTATCGTGGGGCATCGGATGTGGTCGCGAACACCTACCCGGCGTGTACACGAACATTCAAAAATTCGTACCATGGATCGACAAGGTGATGAGTTAGACGAACGAATTATTCACGGTGAATGATACGAAGACGATCGATACGGTGGCTACACTTTTCGAAACGATATTAGGACGCAACAAGAATGAAACACGCATATCGAACTTGTACACATGCCTACCAAAGTTTACCGTTATACATATGTATGTATATGATATTACATTATATTGTATTAGGCTTATGTTATTATTATATTATATTATTCTATATTGTACTACATATTTATGTTGGAACACGTACGCGTGTGTGTAAGACGCGACACGTAGACAATCATTTACAGTACTTTGCCGCCACACTTGTCTTGATTTCAAGAGGTATTTTTGCACAGAGAAAATACGACGAAACGGTGTCGCGAAATATTGCATTGTACCTTCATTCAGCGTTATTTACAATTTTACAGTAAAGAATTTTATAAAACGAAACGAGATCATTTATTGACGATATACTCCCGCTAGGTTCGAGCTAGGTACCTACGTTATCGAAGAACATTTCCTCGATTATCGGCAACCGATGTTAGCATCGTTGCTAATTTACTATGTCGTGTAATTGTTGTACACAGAATACAATTTACAGATGTTTGAGTGAATTAGGAAGAAGTCGACCTAATTCGTCGGAGAACAAAAAAATTATTCAATTAGGAATTGAAGAACGATAGTGGGTGTAATTTTCATTACAAGCACAGTTAAAAAATTGCGATTGCAACCAATAACAATTAAAACAAAAATTATTTCCTCATTACCAAGTAAACTAATCCTTCTAACGTCTCAAAGAAACTGAAGCTGATGGGTCGAATATTGAAAAAGTGATTCGTGTTTAAAAGATGTACGAATACTTTGTACAGAAAAACTAAAAAATTCGAATACAGATCATTGTAGGATCCACGTTCGTTTCGTGTCGGTCCACAGAGTATTTACATCGGTTCGCCTCGTAATCAGTAGTAAGCGACTGTTTATAAAATCGATTGAACGGTGTAATAACAGTGCTATATCGCGGGCGAAGTTAAGATCGTTGATAATGGGCAACGATGATAGTCAAGAAGACAAGTTGGTTGCTCTGCGGCTGCATGAATGGTTGAATGGTTGGACAAACGGGTGGGGTATTGGATATCCGGTAACCGTGACTGTGAGAAGCATGGAATCCCACTCTGGCTCATGACGAAGACTTTGGTGGTAGCCAAGGGGTAAAGTGCAAGAAAGATAGTCATTGCACAGACGGAAGAGAGGCTGCGGATAACAAGGTGGGAGACGACGTGGTGCAAGAGGGAAAAGACGAAGGGGCGAGGGAAGGAACGTGCTATGTATAATACTGGCAGTGATGGTGGTGATAGAGGCGGTGGTGATGGAAGCGGTGGAGGTGGAGATGGTGGTGGTGGTAGTGGTAGCGGTGGTGGTGGTAGTGATGGTATGGTGGTGGAAGTGAAGGTGGTGGCAACGGTAACAGAGAAAGAGGGGAAGTACGGGAAGGGAACAGGTGAAACGTTGAAACGGAGGCGCGCAGGGTAAGTTGCTAATTAGAGCCAGATTAAACGCTTGTCTGGGGAACCATTTTCGTTGCCGTTCCTCGCCGTTCTCCGAAGAGGATGAGTGCGAAGAGCCAGTCGTGCCCCGGAAGAGTGGGGGCTGAAAAAAGGCGAGCAGCCAAGGGTGGCTAAAGTTGCAACAGAGAGGGGATAACTCGACTCCGGTTGGAGGCAGGACCGAGCTTAATGAAAAGTGTTTGCCCCGTAAAAGTTAAGATTAATTGGCGCTCGGGGGGTGGTTACCGCGGTAATCAGCCGAAGCCAGTGGTTTTCAAACCTGACGTACTTGCTAGAAACTGCCACCTTCCTCTTTCACTCTATTTTCTCTGTTTCCCCTGCTGATTACTTTTCATTGTTCCACCTTCCATTATCGATCAGTTTTTCATTATTCTTTATTTACTTTGTCCTGCCCGACGATTGCCATTACGATAGTAAGCGTTTTCTATCCTCCGCTTAGAAAATTACACTCGCCACCACCGTATCACATTTGTATTCGTGTCAGCTTTATATTTCTATTTCTACACCGAACAGTACGGTGTATTTGTTAATACGTACATTCGTAAATACTTTTATGGTGTATTTTCTTTGTATCGTAAACAGCAGATTGTTCCGGATCACTGGTTGATTACCTTCATCTGAATTCTATCGCTTTCAATTTCGGTTGAGCATTGCTGGAACGAGAGGTTAATTTCGCGACACCCAGTTTCATTAACAACGCTATTAAAAGTAATGGTCGATAAGGGCCAAACTCGGCTATACGACCGCGTAGGGGCTAGAAGATTTTAATTACAGAATCGACTTGGAGCTCTGGGCACAATGATAGGAAAGACCGAAAATGGCGAAAGACACAGGGAGTTACACGTAACGAGCGGTCGTGTCGCGTCGCGCGTCGCTTCGTATCGTGTCGCGTAGACACGAAAAAGAAGACAACGAAGAAAATTCGTCTAGTTCGTAATTATATCGCGCACGAGGCATATTAATTATCCGGGACTAATTACTGTAAAACAATCGAGCGGATGGAATGCCGATAAAATATAATGATTAACGGTATTTACATATACACGAGGCAATGCCAAATCAATCCATGACACCAATTACGATTTATCTATGGGTGGCGATATCCAATCGAGGCATTGATCGAACATTCTTATCCCTAACAATAAGATAAGACCGGATAAATTAACCATCAAATCGTTAATTACTTTCAAGTATGGATAACAAGACTTTAGACGGTGTACGTTCTAAATCCTTATCGTCGAAATTGTAAATATCGAACGATTCACCAATTAGAATGACCAATCAGGCAATTTCCGAAATTGAACTTTGTAACCGATGCGAGAAGAATTTTGTAAGTGGCATTAGTACGTTTTACGCATGCGTGGGAGTCTTTGGATGGAATTGTATGCGAAGAATTATATGAGAAACAACGATTTGCATTATCGTGATTGCACGAGACTGATTTAATGTAATATTACTGCATGCTTCCGAGCGAGTATGCTTTAAATACCTATGCTTGACCTGGAAACGAAATCCACACAAAGGTGAAAGGAAAATAAGCTTCGGTTATCGTGACGGAGCATAATCGTCCGTTGAAAACCTCTTGTGTTTACACGACTGTCAAAGATGAAAAGGGGATATCTACAAGCTCATATTAACTATCATAGGTGCCTATACTTATCCCTATACCTATATCTATGTATATCTACATTTATACCTGTCCCTATACCTATAGCTGTACCCACCATTTACGTAAATACGTATCCTCGGCAACGAAAAATCGATGCGAAACAATATATCATATGCGCCCATAATTATGAAGGTGGTCCAAGTGAAAATTGAAAAATCAGTTTATCAGTTATTTATTTGTAATCTTTACGATATCGTGAAAAATTACTCCATTAAATAGTGCTTGTTATTTCAACATTATATGGAATTCGTTCAGTGTTAATATCCTTTCCCTTGAAACATCTCGAAACAAGAAATATGTGACTTTCACGAATTTTTATAATTCTCACAACTAAACGTGCATAACTAAATTGATGTTTTTCGGCGCAAAGATTCGATCCTATGTTACTCACTAAGCAATTTTGCAAATAACTTTAACTTTTTTCAACGTGCCGGTCTAGTTTAAGACCATTATCAAGAAATATATAATTGCGTCTGTAAAAATTAAACCACTGTAAATTATATAGTTCCAGTTAATTTCTGTGTTAAAAAGAAAAAGGAAAGAAAAACGAAAACCAACGGTTCTAAATGCACTAAACGTGCACCCTCGAATCAAAACAATTAGATTCGACGTCTTGTTTTATCGACCAAGACAATGTGTGGTTTTGGAAATTTCGAAAAATTGTCAATCCGATGCTACAGGACCAAATGTCGTGGCATAATATAGGTAATATTAGTCTCCGAAAGAATAGGACAACCGTGCTACGCTAAAAGAAAAAGAAGGAGAGAAGAAACGAGAGGGAGAGTTGTATTAGAAGAGTGGTTTGAAATTTTTCTTCCACGAATGCGTTGAACGTGCTTCGATCCTTAAGTAAATAAGGTGGCCGTCGGTGTATTATTTGGTTAAAAAGCGGTGACCAGCGAACTTGTACCGTTTACCTTCGACTCATTCCCGTCGTGCTACATTCGAATTCGAAGCTCGGAGTAAGTGTAGAGACACACGCAGAGATTGCTGGTCAGGACTTGGAAAAATAGCAACGAGCTAGTTGCTAGCAATTAACTTGCATATCTTTTTGGGGCACTCGTAGAGACGAAAAACGATATTCGGAAAAATTCGATACGCTCGACTAGATACTTTAAAAAGCAAAGAGAGTTTATCGGTCGGATAAGCAAATGCGTGGTAGGACTGATATAATAATATCGTGCACGACAACCGATAACAGACCGATTACTCGAAAACTGGGCGTGATGCCTATTACGAGGCTATTAACTGTCCGATAAAACGGTAGATAGGTACGTATGCAGGTAACATCGCCGCTTTTTTTAGGTGTACCGACGAGTTCCCCAATTCGGAACAAAATATGCTCCATTATACAAAGGCATCATATTCTCACCAAAGAAACTGATTGTTTCGCGATTTCTCAAAAAGAGACTCGGCGGCGTGTGAGTCTGTTCTGCCTAGATTTGCGCATGCAGAACGACGAAAAATAAGGATCGCGAGTGGGAGACCACGAAGGTATGTATCATGTATGCACAGTCCAAGCGAATCTCGACAAAGAAGCTAAATTCATTGTATTGCGATTTCTCGAAAAGAGATTCGAAGCAGCGTGAGTCTGTTCTGTCGAGATTTACGCGTGCAGAACGACGAAAGATAAGAAGCGCGAGTGGGAAACCACGAAGGTATGTATCAAGTATGCACATTCGAATCTCAACAAAGAAGCTAAATTGTCTGTATCGCGATTAATCAAAAAGAGACTCGTCGGGGTGTGCAGTTGTTTCCGGCGTGGTTTACGAATGAAGATCGACGAAAAAATAAGCAGCGCGAGTAGGAGACCACGAAGGTATCATCGGCAGACCAACATCGGTTATTCTGATTATTCGTGGACGTCGGCCAACTACCCTCGCATTACCCGTACGTCGAAAGGAAAGTTGGGTGCACCCCTCCACTCCTGGAGTTTCGCGAATAGTCACGTGGCTTCAACTGCATATCCGTTCTCCTTAGCGCGCGTTTCATGCTCGTCGCAGGATTGGAGGATTCTCGTCGTCGATGGGGGAAGTGGTGGTGTCTCTGTTTGATACCGGGATGACGTCTCCTGCAGGGCGACTGGTCCTCGTACTCCAGAGTCGATGCTCCTTTTCCAACTGGTTTCTTCTCTCGCTCGATGATTCTTCCCCGACCCTCCCGAAACCCTCTCTAATACCCTAACCATGTTCCTTCTTCGTCAAGCTCGCGTTGTACGAGTATCTCTGTGCGCGTGTATCTCTCTCTAATTTCGTACTGCGGAAATTCGTCCGTCGGCCGGGGCTCGAAGTATCGTGATCGGTGATCGGTGATTGGTGAATCGGTGATCGGTGCTCGGTGCTCGAGGAGCGAGACACTCTCTCGCGCCTCTCCAGGATCGACAACTCTCGACAAACTCGACGCCTCGAACGGTCAGGAATCCGGAATGCGGAATCGGGAATTGGGAATCGGGACTTGGTACGCGGAACGGGGAGATTTGGGATTCGGGATTCAGCGTTCGGTGAATGGGGGAACAAAGGGGGTGCCGTAGGCGTGGCAGAATCGCAAGGTTCGCCGTGATAGGCGTGGCAGAATCGACTGACCGCGGAAACGCGGTAGCAGAGGGGAGCGGTTTCCCCGTTACGTACACGCGGTTCCTTTCGACGTCACTTTGCGGCGCGGCGTCGGGTTAATCGCTCGTATCGCCACGAAATCGAAACGGACGCTCGATTATCTGTCGCAGAAAAAACATATTGTTCTCTCACTCTCTCTCGCTCTCTCTCTCTGTCCGAAATAGATTTCGATATCGGGTGAATTTGTTCGATTCATCGTAAACTGTGCGTCTCGATCAAAAGGCTTGATTTCTTTTTCGTTAAATCGGCTATTCGATCGCGGTCGGTCTTAGTGGTCGAACTGTCGGACGGTCGGGCAGACAGACAGACGGGACAGGTCGATCGATCGTGTCCCGTGGATTGTTCGCGAGTCGATGGGCCACCGATTCGCCAACAGCGATCAATCATCGATCGCGGTACATCGTCTAGCGGTACACGTTTGAGACGTTTTAATTAGTTCGAAGTTGGTTGATGTGTTCCATAAAAGAGTAGCACGCGGCTAAAGATGCGCTAACGATCGAATCGTCTCGTTTCGGGCTGCCGACTGCGAGCTATGCATTACGACGCGCAAGGTGCTCTGGAGAATTCCTATTTACGGCAACAGGAACAAGAGCAGGATCAGGATCAAACGCAGGAACAGGAAGCGGAACAGGAGCAAGACCAAGAACTGGAATTACAAGATTGTCATCGGCCGCGGCGAGTGTCTAGTCAGGATACGATTTATGCGAGAAGACAAAACATCGGGGAAAGTGATCGCGGACGAAGCAGCACGCCTTTGTCGGAGGAGACGAGACACGATACATTTCGAACCGAGGAAGAAGAGGTACGTTTCGTATCGAACGGTTCTCCGTTGGAACGCGAGAGCGAATCGCGAATGTCGAAGTATCGCGAGGAACACGACTCGAAACGATCCTCCCTGTCCGTTTCCATCCCCATCCCTGTCCCCGTCTCGCCGCAGGATCACGAGTCGACGAATTTTTTCCAAAGTCGAGAGGCTACCGCGGTCAGGTGTTTTACCGAGGAGATGGTGTCCGCGGTGACAAATCGTTACAGAGGACCGGACGACTCGCCCGACCGAACATCCCCGCAAAGTTACCCCGTTCATTCGACCGACCGACGAAACGTATCCGTAGGCAAAACGTCGTTCTGCATCGACGCGCTTCTCGGTCGAGCGACCGGAAAGCAGGAGAACCTTGATCACGATCGATCCGAGCGCAATCAAAGATTCCTACTCTCAACGAGGAGCTCCAGTACGGAGTTGAGCCACTGTCTAGGGAACAACACCGTTCACGAACGAGATTCCTCTTGTACTCTGGGTATTGCCGGAGGAACTAGAACCACAGGAAACGCAGAAAACATCGGGAACACTGGAACCACCGGAGCTACTGCAGTCGCTGTAAGCGGAATCGCAACGCGTCTCGCCGGAACGGAAGAACAGAGGACGTCGTCGTTAGGAACGCTCCTGAATCCTTTCGAGAGATCTGTCCAACACGGTTCGGTGTCGCCTAGTTTGGAGGTTGTTCGCGACACGAGCGATCGGCAGAACGAGCACTCCATGACAAGAGAGATTCGCCTGTCCAGTATCCACGTAGAATCCGTGGATGCGACAGCGCCGGAGGTTTCGATACATCGCGGTAAAGGTTTGTTCAGGGGGGAACACGTCGCGACTGGAAACGGAGGATTTCGAATCGATCGATTGGAAAATGTTGAGGACGATGCTTCGATCGAAGTTGATCCGACGAGAACGGGAAGCGCCAGCTCCGGTAGCAACGCTAGTCACAGTCCTATCTCCAGTCCTCCGATATCTCCAGGATCGGAGGAACCCGCTGGAAACGGAGTACCAGGTAGTTCGAATTTGCCTACTGGTCATTACGGCGCACTTGCCACCAGTGCTGGTCTCACTCGACAGAACCAAGCTCTTCTCTTACATCCGAGCGGTCCTCTTATCCACCCTGGAGGACTTTATTATCACCCGGCGAGCGGAAGCGCGTTTCACTCTATCCACAAAGAAGGTCAGCCTATCGGACATTCGCAGGCCACTGGACCTCATCCTCAGCAACATCACATCCATCCACTTCAACTCGAGTGGTTAGCCAGAACTGGAATGCTCTACCCTAGATTGCCAGCCGATTTAGCCGGTAAGTATCCGCCAGCCGCATAATTATGTCTCTATCTACACATGTACCTGACTACTTTGATAGCGTCGCATCTCGTTTCTGTGTATACACATGCATACGTGCTTGTCTCTCTGTGGACTACGTCTGCTATACGGCCAAACATCACCGTTTATTCTTCTATTCTTCAAAATAACCTTAGATATCATCGAATGATTGCTACGATACTCGCTGAAGCGCCACTTCCTCATCTTCTTTCAACTTTTCGATTTCTTCCATTCCTTTCTTTCACGGCCACCCGGACAATTTTAATAACCCCTTGCCGTAAAATTTTCTTCACAGTGATTAAATTGTCTGTATCCTAGTAAATATCGTAGAAAATAATGCTTTAATGTTGATTGCAAACGAACCAAGTTTGATTTCATCGAAAAAGAAATACTTGTTAGACGTTGTTCAAGTCACAGTGATTAAAACGTCTGTATCCTAGAAAATAATGCTTTAATGTTGATTGCAAACGATCAAATTTGATTTCATCGAAAAAGAAATACTTTTTAGACGTTGTTCAAGTCACAGTGATTGAAACGTCTGTATCCTAGAAAATATCATAGAAAATAATGCTTTAATTGTTGATTGCAAACGAACCAAATTTGATTTCATCGAAAAACAAAGTAACATTCATACTTGTTAGACGTTGTTCATATCTCCATCGCGAATCTGATTCTTTCAAATGCGACAAGGGTTTAAGCAGATTGTTTGATCAGATTCATGAGAAAGAATGTTTTAGACAATAGATAGGGTTGTCTAACGACATTTGTATTTGTTGTATAACGGGAACGAGGAGCAAAGACGAGACCGCGTAGCCATCTTAATCGGTGGACGCGACGGCGAAGTTAACCATGTGAAAATTCGATCGACAGATTGCTCGTACGATGGACAGATAGCGAATGTTTACATGCCTAATGTAGCGCTTCATCGCCCTATATTGACCGGCTACTCAAGTTTTTAGGTCGGCCGTCGGACGATAATATCGAAGAGAAATTTTGCGGTGCTGTATCTCTGATCTCGTTGTATACATATGTGCAAAACGGTGTGGTGGTCGACGTAATAAATAACTGAAATTCTTCTCGATCGAAAATGTAATATAAAATAAATTTGTGATTTCGGCGCAACGGTTCGATCATTAGTGACAACAGCAAGTTTGCAAATCAATTTAACTCAACGTTTCGATCCCTGTATGGATCATCTTCAAGAGAGACATTTTTGCGTCTGAAAATTATACAGGGATCGAAACGTTGAGTTAAATTAATTTGCAAACTTGCTGTTGTTACTAATGATCGAACCGTTGCGCCGAAATCACAAATTTATTTTGTAATAAATAACATACGCTAGGTAACAAACCACGTTGGAGTCGATATATCTATCTCTGTTACACAACAAAGAATTGACAACGCTTTTATACGAATTAGGATCGAAGAGATTTCCGAACCGAAAATGAAGATAGTGGTTGAGACGTATACGGTCGAAACACGCGACAAAATGGAAGGGAACGTCGAAGAAAACGTTGGGAGAATTGAAGCCGACGAATATTCGTAACCGCGATAGAAAAGAATGACTTGGTTACCACGGTAAATTTCACGCTTGGAAAAAAGAGCCGTGGCCGCGTTGTCCAGCCAATCAGTCGAGAGCTTTTATCGAACAAATTGGTCGGTGAACGTAGCAGGCCAGGTTGCCGAGATGGAACGAATCCGAATAAAGAGAGATGGAGATACAAAGAGAGATGGTGTGAGAGGGTGCAACGAGAGGATGAGGTAGAGTATATACGGCTGTGTATGTATAACAGAGGGTGGATGCGGAAAGAGAAAAAGAGAGCACGGAATGGAAAGAAGAGAGAGAAAGAGAGAGAGAGGGAGAAAAAGAGAGGGGGTGTGAGCGTGGGTGAGGGAGAGGGATTGTGCGACGGAGAGGGAGTAGGTGCTCGGGACGAAGCGCGGGGTACTTTCTGTCAGATGATCCTGATTGGTAGTTGCCGAGCAATCCAACGTCGACGAAAAAGGCGAAAACCCGATAGCGTAAAACGAACAACGAGTACAAAAAAGCGGTCTCGTGGAATAAAATAAAACGAATCCATCCAGCCCCACCTGAAGCGGCCGTTA
Source organism: Lasioglossum zephyrum (assembly GCA_028455615.1). NCBI lineage: Eukaryota > Metazoa > Arthropoda > Insecta > Hymenoptera > Halictidae > Lasioglossum > Lasioglossum zephyrum. The sequence goes on along the minus strand of CM052330.1, from coordinate 16,573,479 downwards.
TCGCGTCGGCAGGGAACACGAACTCGACTTGTTAAAAAATTGCTGGATGGGAGTACCGTCCCGTTCAACCCTGGGACTCTGTGGCTCTGTTCCTCTACCCCGTTCTCCCCAGATTCTCTCTCGCTCTTTCTTTCTCTCTCTGTTAGTTTCGCATCCTCGTGCGCTCTCGACGTTTATGTAAATAATGGTGAGTGCGCGACTCACCGGCTCCGCACCGTGAGCTGACAGGAGGTTGGGTGACGGTAGGAGATGCGAGCTTTTATTTGCGGAATATTTGTCGCGCGTTATACTCGCGGCAACGTTGCGACAACACCATGTTTCATCTATTTCGCGTCGAGCTTTGAGGTATCGAAATTTAACTAGAACGAGATAGCACCGACCCCCGACCTCCCCCCGCGCGTATTTTGCGACCTTCTGCAGCCCCGATGTATCTCCGTTTCGTTTACACGAAAAACTCCGTCCCGGATTCTGCTATATGTAGAACGCCAATTTGCTTTCGGATTATTCGAAATCGACTGAAACGCGACCACCGGTTTAATTCTTTTTTCGGTTCGACTTTTTCGATGTCGAAACATTCAGATTCTCTCAAGTCTTTCTGGCTGTTATTATTTATCGGTTAACGCGACGGTCGTTTTACGAAACGGGAAGGTGTAACAATGGCCAAAGATGTCGACGAGGTGGCAGGAGATCTGCCAACAAAGGGGAACGATACCCGAGAGATGAAGCACGCGAAGGGTAGGCGGATGATTTAATTAGTTAATTGTGCGTCATTCATCCGTCTATTCATCCCCTTCACCCTTCTCTCTCAACGATACCATAGTGCTGGTACCAGCGTTCCACAGTTACCATGGAAACTCCACGGACTTACGCGTCGGTGGAGTGGCTAATTTCACTCGTCTTTAAACCGATCCAAGAACGTAGATCAAACCAATCCGTATCGAGAGATTCTCGATCGATCTTGTGGATTGCGCGAGACATTTACAGCAAATAAACAAATGCGTATATTTATATGGAGAATACATGATTGATGGAAAGAACACGTTTGGAGAAGGGTGGAAGGATAGAAGGATGAAAGCGAAATAAAATAGGACGATCATTGCGGTATCGGTAGCAATGGCGATGGGCGATGGTGGTGGCGGCGGCGACGGTGTCGGTAGTGGTGGTGTCGGTGGCAGCGGTGGCGGTGGCATCAGTCTACATACCTATCTATAGGCATATAGGCGGTAATGGTGTTTCTGAATTAGCTGCCAGCTAGTTTGGCCGGCCGCAAGCAAACAGATCTTGGTTACCCAATGTGTAACGTGTTCCACGTTCGCCCAAATGCGCCATCCTATATCTCTATGATCTGGTTTGTTGGCGACACGTAGATACGGACGAGTGCGTTGAACGATACATCGGCCAAATCTACGTGCTCGTCTGCTATTCTACATCCTGATACGAGTATAACAACGTTCAAGTAGAGAATTATTGTCGGCCGACACGTAGATCCATCAAACATCCATACGTTAGAGAATTATTGTCGGCGTAACCGTGTATTTATTGGCAGGAAGAAAACGTGTCGAAAAACAACGGAATATCGCGATGAGGGGGGAAACAAAGTATAAAACCGTTCCATGGGAACGGTAAAACGTCTCGGATGTTTATGGCGTGATTTGTGGTGAGTTCGCGAGGCGAGTTTCAAATTAAATCCAACCATTTCGGACAGGAAAAATAATCTTCGTTGGAAAGTTGGCCAAGTTTTTCCGCCTCGGAGTTAACCCTCGCTCCTCCCCCACGTTCTCGTTCTCCAACCCTCTTTCGCGTAACCCTCGGTGCCATGGATCCTGTAACCGTGGCGCAGGAAAAGAGGAGTCGATGACGTCTCACGATCGTAGGTGTAGAGGGATGGTGTGATATACTCTGGAACGTTATCCTCGGTCTTTGCTCTCCGTTCTTCGCTGTTCGGTATTCGCTGTTCGCTCTGCTCGTTGTTCGCGTCTTCGTTCGCTTTCTACATATACGAGAGGGGTTGAGAATTCGGAGGCGGGTCGTATCGAGGACTCGGGGCTACAGGCGGAGCTTCCGTCGCTATGCGAAACAAGGAGAGGGAGAACGATCTCGAGAGAGAATGCGCGCGCGCGCGACCGTACCCGTTGCCGTACCCGTACTCGCGTTCCCGTTCCCTTTCCCGCGGCCACGTCTGCTCATAGCTCACACCCATCGATGGAACTCGAGGACGAGAACGAGGATGGTAAACTAGAAAATTTAGACATCGAAGACAATCGAAAGAGATTGTCCGTGACCGCCGATGCGAGGCCCTGAGAAGAGAATATTAAATACTGCCTATGATTACACGAATCACAGGATTATCATTTCTGGATAACGCGTGCGATATGGTTTTTCAGAAATCAAAAGCGCTGTCTCCCTCGAAAATCCTATTTTCACGTTTACGAGGCGATTTTTGTAGCTGGCGCAGCTTTATGACTTCTACATGTTGCCGAATAATACAAATTACGCCTCCTAAACGTAAAAATAGAACCTCTGAGGACGACTACTGAAAAAACCCAATCTTTCATTCAGTTCGTGAAATGAGGGATGGATGAGGGTAAACGAGTTTCTCTCGGAGACGAAGACACGGATGTCCGATAGATATTAGCTAATTGAAAGAATCCGTTGGATGGAAGAAGACGAGACGGATGGTAGAAAGGGGAATTGGGTATTAAAGATGGAGGATGGAAAGTCGCGTTAAGCACGTAGATAATAGCTGGTGTTTACCGGCGTGGTGATCGTTATGATTTAAGGGTGAGCCCGGCGTGAAGCGGCTAATAGGACCCCAAATAAATTAAATTATCATGATAAAAGTGTGGTGGGTCGGCGAATGACGTTAACCTTAACGGCGCCCCACAGCTTTACCCCACAGCTTTACTCCGCAGTTTTACCCCACACGGAGAAGTACGAAAATGGTAATTGTCCACTCGATGGTGCGCCGCCACCCCTCTTGTTTACCGACATCTGTCATAACTTGCTCGCTCTCGTCAGTGCCGAAACTATCACCGAGTTTCGACTCGATTGAATCAAATTGGTTGCGAATTGATAAGAACTGTTACAGTACAATTGTGCATACTGCTGAGTAGAAACGTAGAAACTAGGCAATCTCCTATTCTACTCCGAAAGGAGCTGGTCTTCGAGCGACGGGCCCAATCGCGCATCAAATTCGAGAAAAGGATACAACGATAGTGGTAAATCATAGAGGGCTGTCCGGAGAGACATAGGCAATCGTCTGAATAGTAATTGTTACGAAATGCTGGGGTGGAAATCTCTGAACGGACCATATGTGCGCAGCGGGTCACAAACCATCGTTTCGTGGAAACGATTAATACCTAGCCGAACTGTAAATAACGAAAACGGAGCTGTCTCCGAGCAACAATGATCGTCGATGAGCTTGTGAAATTCTGTAACGCTTCAACGCCGTGTATGTATTAATGTTATTACTACCGTCGCGTCTAAAATTCTAACTATAAACGAGGATACATGTAACAATAAAATTCTAACTATGAACGAGAATACGTGTAACAATAATTCTAGTCGAGGCGAATATCTAGATGAAACTGATTTTTCGAGGCCGAAAAAACGAACGCCCGGGTCGGGGGTCGGACGATTGATTGTTAAACGGCTGATTAGAGGCGACATAAGGGTATCGCACCTTCGAGATTAATCCGAGTGTACGCGGAACTAAACATTGCCATGTGTACAAACATTGACAGCCGGTCACACACTTGCTAGGTATAGTTTAGTTAGAGGGGGGTGACGCGTCTGCTTTGAAAGCAACAGTAAGGAAACACACGATAAATCTTTCGTCGTTCTTGATTGGCACGCATACTTCCCCGCGCATTTAAAGCGATTTAACAGCAGTAATTAAGACGTATTTTATAATAACCGCGATTGTCAAGGAGTTACGAAAAATCTATCGTAAAGTCAGATACATTGAAAGGAAAATTGAAGAATCAGAAATTGCAAGTTTTCCGTGGTATACACTAACATGTGTAATAATAAAAGTATGACGATGTATCGCATTACGACAGGGCTTAAACTTTGCCTCGATTTGCGCTCGTAAAATCATAAGGGGGAGATTGCCGAATGCGACCAAGAGTCGTTCATAGGGCTAATCGTTAGGGCGGCTACCCTTGCCTCGCCTTTTACCCCCAACCGTTTCCAACCCCAAATCATACCATCGCTACCCATGGGGATTTACACTAGCGATAATTGCATTAGCATTCGATGATTTTTATTGGTTTCTCGATTGGTATTTATACGTCGACGGAATTGTACAATTTTTCGCTAATGCGATCCGTTGCGTCGTGCTCGTTTAAATACTGTGATAATACGATGTGTCAATCTTCTCTTTTGCTTGGTTAAAGGTTGCGCAGCTCAACACGCTCTCCTCGGGAAAACTAGGAGACCAAGAACAGCGTTCACTTCGCAACAGCTTCTCGAGTTAGAAAAACAGTTTAGACAGAACAAGTACCTCAGCAGACCGAAAAGGTTCGAAGTAGCCACCTCGCTGATGCTCACGGAAACACAGGTAAAATATCAGCTAACCGTATGCGTGACAATTTACGTTGACAATTACATGAAAAAAACGTCGTGTCGCAAAGGTAAGTCGATTGTGAAATCGACAATTCCGAAAAGGTCACGGAACGGACGTCGAATCGGATAGAGAGAACTCTAGCAGAAGTTACTAATGAAATAATATAGAATTCTTTCTCCCCACGTCGGAATCAACCAGAAACGCAAGCCAGCGATTCTCTCGCGTAGTTCAACAACTTAAACATAACTTGGGAGCTTATGCGTTCTGATGGATCGCTCGGCAAACAGCGACGAAAGTCTGAATTATGGCAGGCTGAATCCCTGATTTGTTTCGATATTTAATCGATTATATCCTCGAGCTTGTTCCCTTCGGACATCGCGTCGGAACGTTGCGTTCTTTCATTCCACTTTGCACGTGCCTGTTACATGTCCGTACTTACATGTGTACAGGGTGGTCCATTTAAGCGATTATCTAACGTCTCTTCCGGATATCGTGATGCAATAAACAATTCTGATGTCAATGGATTCCGCGCACATCTGGCAAGAACATAATTTCATCGGTGGTTGTTGATACCGATAGCAGAATCGCCTAACCACTATATCATCCTACATCCTATCGTACCTGTAACAGAAATCCTGGAGTTAACAAGTGTGAATTCATCTAGTATCCTTGATATCTGAAATATACTCGTATAACGGGGCAATTCAATATTCCATGTCTCGGTAGGAAGATTTTGTATGCATACGCGTTACACGTAGAGAAAGAAGGCATGTGTATTCCTTCCGAAGGGTGGAGATGTAATCGAGAGCGAGTCGGGTGCGAGGTGAATACGAGGTAGAAACGAAAATGGGAGTGAGCTGGGTTGGTTCAACCATACGATATATCGCTCGAAAGATTTACATCGCTTTCTCGCAGCGTCGGAGGTTGGGGATTGGAGGTTCGGGGTTCAAACTTGGGGGAGAAACATCGGATTTTTATATTTAGCCGCAGCGATTTCGCATCCTCTTGCTTCCGGTAAAAATCTCAAGCACTATTAAATTCATACGAATAATATACGTCCGTTCCGCACTACTAATCATTCGTTATGCATGTTTTCTTCGTTTACACAATCGTATCTTGCCTTATATAGACAATAGTCTAAGACCCCGTTCAGACACTGTATTCTTGACCGCGCGAGACACGTGTGAACGAATACGAAGACGCTAATGTAAGATCCGCATCTGAACGGGATCTAGATGTACCTTTGCGACACGTTTGATCGATGGACGATGACAGCCGATGGATGACACAACCGCATGTTTGCTCCAGGTAAAAATTTGGTTTCAAAACCGGCGGATGAAGTGGAAAAGAAGTAAAAAGGCGCAACAAGAGGCACGTACGAATAACAAAGTCGAAGACGGGGGAAACACGAGAAACGCCGAGAGGGAGGCCGGAGGTGATCATAGTGCGAACTCGCCGAGTTCACAGGAGGATGCCAAAGGAACGTTACAAGAAACGCAGAGAAGCACGACTGAACTTCAAGAACCGCTTTATCGGCCTTACGTGGTATAAAATGGTGAGTAAAGTAAACCGTAGATAAATCGACCGGGAATCGAATAGAAAATCGAGAAGAACCGTTCGCCGTTTGATACCGACACGCAAACGATGTGTCTGCACAGGTCCGGCGGTCTCCAATACAATGGAACGCGAAAGGTTTACGATTGTGGAAGCGGCACGCGTGAGATCAGCCACCGAATGACTAAACAAAAAGGAATATGCGTGTAAAAGCGGGGTATTCGGGGGCGCCACGAGATCGATTAGACTGAAAACAAAATCGAATTTCCGATCGCATCAAATGTATGTACATACATTCGTACATACATACATAGTTACTAGATACGTACACCGCACCGACTTAATCTTGCGACATTCCTGTGTAAATATAGGGAACAAAGAATGTAATCGACGATCGCGCATGTACCATCGTATCCCGAAGGATACGAGAACCCAGTCTGAAAGTTTTGCCAAGTAGACTGTTTACCGAGGACGAGTACGCGTGTCGTGCGTTTCTACTCTGTATTATGAAAATTATTATGTACGTGTGTGTATCGGGGAATGCATTTATATGTATCTCCGAGAGACGAGTCACGAGAACGTGTTGTATAAAAGCAGAAGAAACGTGCAGCAACTGTGCACGGGAAAGACTTTATCTTTACAATTGTAACTTTACTCCGAAGTTATACTAGATCTACTTCAATCGAAAACACGTACCTATTTATGATAAACGATTTAATTGTAAATATTATTCGTGTACGACTATCGTAGAGAGTGCAATGCGAAAACAAACGTTATACTGTGTCGCAACAAGTTCCTAAAATAAACGATGGATAACGGAGAGAACATTTCAGTTTCAATTTCTTCCCCCCCCCCCCCCCTCCCTGGTCAGCAAACAGTAGTGCAACGTACGTACATCACTCTATCTCGACGTTGAGCATCAAGAATCGAGACCGTTTAATCGTCCGTGGATTCTAGCTCGTCCTTCTCCTCAAAGAAAAATCGATCTAGAACTTCCTCGAAACAGACGCGATCATAATCCTCCACCCCCGCCGGGGCCACCTTCCTCACCCCAACGCCCTCTTTGCTGCCGTGTACCCGCACGCAAACCGGATCATCAGTATTTATGATATGCTAATTCCCCGTTACAAATTCCGCGATGTTACGCGGATGACTGCTTCTACCGGCTGCAGCCAGTGAAAGCCACCCGTTTGGAAAACCAGTCGTCAGCGACGAAATGGAAAAAAGCAAAAGAATGAGAAAAATTACATTTCGCGTATATACGGATTCGATATATCTACGATCCCGAGCATATCCTTCTAGATTGATTTTGCACGTTTTCCGACGAAACTTTCGATCGCGTTATTGCAATTAACCGATAACTTTGTGTTGCGAGTGAAATCTGATCGTTGGAAGCAGACTGATAGACTATTAGACAATGACTCGGTGTTGACTGGGTCGAATCGTGCGGCGCACAGTGCTGCGGTACGGAATTTGGGACGGAATTTTAAAGAGGAAGAATCGTAGGGTACCCTTAGGTTACCTAAGACGTTAAATGTTATAACATAGTTTAAACACATAGAGTTCAGTGGCTATTAGACAATGAATTTTTTGATTTTTGTCCACAGGGTACCGGCACTGTGCGGCGGGGTGGTCGCGGGTGTTTAGCAGGGTTGTCTGAAATCGGGTGACGCAAGCTAGGGTAGAGCGTGCGGAGGAACGCAAAGGAACACGGAGAAACGCTGAGGCGGGGCACTCATGTTTATATGCATTGTATTGCTAAAACCCTTTTAACCGAATTACATTTAGCGATTCTAGTGCTGCTTTCCCGACTCTCCTTCCACGAGTCTGCTAGTGGCCGCCCCGTCACCGTCACCGTCACCGTCGTCGTCGCAAGTCGTTGTCACCGGCATCGCCAACAGCCACTACCCCCTAACGCGGTATACCTCCCTAACTAGCAACTACCGGGCTCTCGTGCTTCCATTCCCCTAACTCTGAATGTTTCGTCCTTCTCCGTGAAAGGGCGCGTGCCTTTTGCCGCGACGCAACGCGACGCGACGGATACCACTCTCTCCCTCTCGTACAACGAGCTCACGAACGAGAAAATCGGTGCAGTTGTGTGTGAAGTCGTGGCGGGGGTGGAAAACCGATGGGGCTGGATTCCGAGACTCCGAACGGCATCCCTGAATTCTTGATTCTCTTGGTAAACAAGTGCTTAGGTGATTCACTGCTTGTTCGCTCCTATCGGCCGTCGTTTGTTTCTAGACGCCATTCTGCCGTTCTGCCATTCTATCTCGTTTTCCGGTCTAATAGATTTGCGAGGATAACGGAGACCGAGGCTGCTCCGAAGCTCCTCCCCCTGCTTTTAACTTATCCTTCCACTGCGACGCATTATCTTATCTGGACCAACAAAAAAAATAGCTCAGGTTCTCTAGGTTCTGTTATAAAGACGTTCAGATATGAATTTGTTCGAGACGAGCCAAAATAACCAGGGAATAACTGTTGGTGAAACGATCAGGAAACCAAGAAACGGAAACTCGTCGAAGACCCAACTTGTCTCGACCCACTGTGCATTTCACAGCGAATTCCATCATTAGCGCTAACAAGGTTGGCCCGAGGCTACAAGGGGGACTTCACCCTTCGTCGGGCTAACCTCTAGGTATACACATGCGCGCGCAAACACGTACGCGATGAACACGAATAGAGTGTACCTATGCGAATACATATACACGTACATACGCACACGAGCGCGCGCGCACACACAGACTGGCTGTGAGTTGACTCCTCCTTGAAACAAGTGGGGATAATAAGATCTACGACAATCAACTCCAAGGACGACATTGTGAGAGTACAACGATGCGACCTATTGGACGAGCTTTTAGGCGACGTCCGCCACGTTATGTCCACATTTCTCTTCACCGCTCGCTTCACCTTACCTCAATGTGCACGCCCGTTCCACCTTACATCCCCCATCGTACAACCGATCGTGTTTGTCTCTTTGTCTATTTGCCTATTCGCTCGTCATCTTCAATTATCGCTTTTTCTCGCGCCGTATACAATGCGAAACCACACTAACAGCCCGTTCAGACACGGTTTCTCGATCACGCGAGTTTTGTCTTGAATCGTTGATCCGCAAGAACAGATGCATACACATAAATAAGCTCTGCGTGGTTTCCGCCGTGACTGAAAAATATTTAGAAGACTGTGTAAGCGCAGTGAAATATATATGTAGAGATATTAGAACTTTTTCATTGGTTAATATTCGACGCAGTGGTTGAACTTTAGGCAGACACAGACAACTGGAGAGGGTTTCCTGAGTCAACGTGAAATGGAGTTCGAAGGAGAAACCCGATGAAATAATGGAACGTGATTAATTTAATTCACGTTGAATGCGAGAAAAGAATAAATTAATCAAATAGAAAGGTAACGGACGACTCGAGTTGTTTCTTTTGAATTGATTCTTGCCGCGTTGATCGTAAGATACAAAAATCGGCAAGAATCATTTGTTTCGTGAAATCTAGATTTAGCGCCAGATTTCAAACAGGTAGGCTTTACCGACCGAGGAGTGTGCACCGTGTGGGGAACGTATAGGATTCTACATTATCGACATCGCCACAATCGTGAACTAGTGGCGTTACCTGCGAAAACAATGCATCTCTAGTGCATTTGATATACATTTGTGACAAAAATGAGAATTTAAAAATACTGTTATATTATTCTCAACCTATGAAACATATTAAGAAAGAAAATTAATTTCTATTTCGCTCCAGTTTGTTGCAAATCGGGTAGAAAATTTGTATTTTGCATACAGATCCGCTGTTTAGAGCGATATTATGAATTATACTGAATCGATCTCTTTTTCCCATGTGCTACCACAGATCTTTATCGCATTTGTTTTACCGTATCTCGTACTAACGAAATATTTTGTAGTTTCAACCACGTTTCAACTTTGCCGTGGAAATGTTTTCATTTCGTTGAGTTCAAATAAACGCCAAAAGAATATATATACAGGTACTTTACGGGTGGTGCAGCAGGTTCGTGCAGGCTGATGTTTACAGGATTTACAGGTAATCGAAGATCCCACATGAAAAGGACCGGGAAGAATGGTTAGAGAGGGAAGAAGCTGCGCGTGAGAGGTTCTTGGATCCTGTTCAATCCTACTTCTGTTCCAACGCAGGATAAAATTGACACTGATATACATTATACATATTATCAGACAAGATCTTAGACCATAATGATCTAAGCCATTCTAAATGATTCTAAACTCTAAACTGGCATACTCTCCGTATTCCAGAAGTTGTCCGTCACTCGCAGTCAATGGTTAGGCTGTAACGTCACACACTATAGCCAATAATTCAGCTAGAATCAAAAGTGCCAGTAGAATGACCCAATCGGACGGCTTGCTGCCGCATTCTTTTCGATCTCCTGCCAAGAGACAACTTGTGGAACACGAAGTGTACATATCATATAGATACTTTACACATACTATACCTAAATTTTAAATGATGCAATGATCCTATTGTCAGCCTGGGGGCTGGGGACACTGGAGGGTTAGGTTTACAGTGTACAGTTTATTGTCACCGAGCGTACGATGACTCGTTTCATGTTGATAAGACAACTGACAAAAATTGAATAATGGAGTACATGGTACAAGTTTAGATGTTTAATCACAGAGTATATTGTATATCATTGTTAAATGAAAGAAAAGTTTTCCATGTTTGAATACGTATGACACTTGTTCGGTGGTATTCAACATGAATCAAAGACATCGTGATACGATAGACTCGTTCTGTGAGGATATAGTACCTAAAATAGATTTAAATACGTTATGGCCAAAATTATTGGAAAATAAGATTTTTAATAGAGACGATGTAAATGTTCCCCGATGGAAGGTAAGATTACATTGTTAATTTTGTGTATATATATATACATAGGCGTAACTTTTTAACAACGATTTTTGATTGTTATAGAATAATCTAACGGACAAGTCAACCATACGGGACGTATATTTGACGATTAAAACAAGAGGGCCATATGCATTTAACCGTTTCATCAAAAGTCTAAAGCAAAGTGGACATGAGAGTTTGGCTGATATCTTAGAAGGAAAAGCATATACATTTCTTGATAACGAGTTGGAGAGAAGTAATGACGAGGACAACGCTGTTAACAAAGAGGATGTCTGTCAAAGAAACTTCCGGGCTAATGCACAAAGGTAATACCGATAATAATCAAAATATCTGTTGTGATTACAAATTATTTCCGAATTACTGAAAATGTACAAATATCGTGCGCTTTCCTTTGAAAAGGGCACAAGACAACTTTTTTTACGATATTCAGTCGTCGGACAAGCCACTACAAATTCAGGTACAGAAGTCTACAGAATTTTTGGACGGACCCGTGTACGAAATTGTTGAAAGATATCCGATGAGAAGTAAACCTCGTGGATTGGTTTTGATAATTACAAACATTCATTACGAATATTCCTGTAAGGACCCGAGAAGTTCGGCAGCCCACGATGAAGAAAATATGAGAAATCTCTTTGAGCAAATGGGGTATCGTGTCATTTCTCATTTCGATTTATCGAAACGGGTAAATAACTTGAATATTTTGCTAATAAGACACCAAAACTTCTGAGACCTTAATGATATATATTCTTACAAGCAATTCATGGAGAAAGTCAAAGAATTTTCCCAAGAAAAACAGTTCAGGCATGTAGATTCCTGCTTTGTTATCGTTAGTAGCCATGGCAATGTAAACGCGCAATACGACATCACTGAAATCGAGTGTGTGGATAATAATCCTGAAAGCGATCTACGAAATGCTAAAACTGTTTTGTGCAAGGATATTCTGGATTACTTTACTGTCGAAGCGTGCCCTCATCTTGCCGGGAAACCGAAAATCTTCATTTTTCAATTGTGTAGGCAAGTAAAGAAGAAGCTTGAGTGTTAAGAATGATTTTAAAAGCTATTCTGTGTTATATTTCAGAGGGAACAAAAAACAGAGATCCGTGATAGAACCGCGTCACACAACGGACATTACTCATTTTCATTCATCCGACGAAATGGCTAGTTCCAATTGTAAGACGAATTCTGGCGAGACACTAAGAAACTTCGAGGATATGCTAGTGGCACAGGCTACTCTTCCGGGACATGTTGCTTTTCGAGATAAAATAACCGGCAGTTGGTACATTCAGATTTTATGCGAAGTATTTATGAATTATGCGTGTAAATCTCATCTTCAGGACTTGTTCAATATGGTGGGTCATGTTATAATTTATATGTGCGTTTATGAAACAGCTAAATTACTTGATACCCATTTTCAGGTGGACTCACGATTAAAGATACAAAGAACAACGACGGAGGAATGTCAAACTTTGACGGTAACGTCGATAGGATTCAATAAACATTGTTTCCTAAACCCGGGCCTTTTTGAAGAGACATAGTTGAAAAGCGATGGTGGTTCAATAATCGTTGAAGCATTACCAATCTATTTTATATTCGCTTATTGATCACGAAACATCGAAGGAATCGAATAATCTTTATTCGCCGATCGAGTTCGAATTATTTTATACTTTTTATTACATTTTATAGAATGAACTGAGAAATATATGTGTAAATTTGTATACATAATCTATATATTGTTTATTTGCATACAAGAAATCGTTTAACTTTGCTAGAACCCAATGCGAGCTCTGTTTCGAGGAACGGCACTGGCTCGGAATTGGCTTCTGCCGTCTCTCGGATCAGGGTACCTAAAGCGTGCTTGTCGTGAAAAATTAAACTAATATCAAGATCAATCAAGATTCCGAATTCAAGGGCGCTTTAAATTAAAAACATCCATAGCTTTTCTCGTGAATCCTTATGATTTATGTCGTAATGATTTTACAGATACGGATTACAAATTATATGCTTAACTATATTCTATAAAATCAATTAGACGAAATCCTAACACTTCCATTACCTAAGGTATTCAAGTTTTGTTTTTTTGTGTTTGTAAGTACGTACAATTCGTATAATGTAAGAGGCAAATTTTTCAATAGACGGATGAATGTAAAAATGAGGCTAGGGACCTGTTTCTTCTTGTATGTTGTACGATAATGATAGGTTACGAAGTGATTCACAGCGTTTTCAAACAATAGGAATAAATAATTTTGAAGATTTCCATCAGATAATTACATCGACGTTCATATTTATGAATGCAAAGAATAAAAACTAATTTTGTTTTCATGAATCAACAAAGAAAGAATCATCTTCGCTCGAATGGACAAGTAAAGGCAACAGTACCAGGAGAATAAAGAAATTCTAATGATCCAACGAGAGGGTTGAGAATAATGTTTTCGTATGTTGCAAATGTTTTTCTTGGTTTCTTTTTTTTTCATTATCGTCCTATACAATATCAGGTATAAATAGTATGTATAGCATGCAGTTTAATACAAGGATTGCGAATTAGAAGAACGAGGTTTTTTGATCTTCTCCAAATTCTTGATTACCAAGTCATGTAGAGAACAGTAACGATTACGGACTTCGCACATAACTAACCACAAGCTCACATACTCTTTCTCATCTAGTTCTTGGACTGCTCTTCTATAGTCGCTAATGTGTGGATACTTCGCAACTTTGCTAATCACCTTTCCTCTAGATATGAAATACCTGTCAGACAAAAAATTTCTCCTTTGACTTTTTATTTTACACTGATCGTTGCGAGAGTTGTATTTCACGCGTTCATTCCTATTGATAGTTTTCCCGATACTTTGTTACTCTGTTATACGAATGGTGATACAAACAAGACTTCTAAACTTTAGCGTTCATAAGTGTGATTCGATGAATAGACAAGCGTGCATTGCAACGAAATATTAAAGAGGTAGGACCAAGAGAGTATTACCTAGATATTTGATCGAAGAATGCAGCAGCTTCGCTTTCGACAGATTGTATTTCGGCGAGCGTATCTTCTTGAATTGATACACCGAAATTATTTCCATCTTCTATTTTTGGAATTAGGTACGAAACCCACATCTTCAACTAAAATTCGATCCAAGGTAAGCAACATAAAAGGATCCAATATTTTCGTGATATGCTTACCAAATTAGAATCTTCCAGCAATTGTCGAATATACGGTTTAACTATGCAAATCAGATCGCACAGAGGCTTGTTACAAGGTACAGGTCCATTTGGTAATACCATCACTTTGGTTCCACTAGTATTGTCTATACTATTGTCTACTTTTTGCTTCTTCGGAGGAGATTCGGAATGATTGAGAATTATTGGATCTGGAATAGGCACGTTTAAATCTTGATGGACATCCGACAGTTTTCTGTTACAGAATCCAGGTGTCTCCAACAATTCGTTTAACTTAACAATCTTCTCAGGAAATCCTTTCAACAGCAGTTGCTCGGCCTAAACAATATATACACATAGAACGGTACACGATACATATTGCAACAATTTGGACCAAAGTATGTGGCATTGAAACAACGTTCAACTAATTACCTTAGTTTTAAGAGAATCTTTGTATTCTTGAACCTGTAAGACAAACTTGAAGGATAAATACATTAAATAGAATGCTTGAACCGATTCAAACTATGTAATGCCATTTCTGCTTTAGGCGATACTATATGTACATACTATACGTGTATATATATGTACACACATACTATTTGTACATATATGTATATATATATATATATATATACATATATGTGTAATGGGAAATTATAACAAACGACTACATCAATTTACACGAATTGTTTCAAATGGTACAGTACAATACAATACGAGACGACATGAAACAACGAATAAACATAAAATATCGTAAAGCTGGAGAGAGAAGAAAACTACATGTTCTAGAAACAGAAATCTGATCGTTTGCCTGCGTGGTTTTGTGTAAGCGGAAAACCTGATCGTACATCGAATCGAAGAATTTGAGTATTGAATAATTTCATGAAACAATACTGATGAGAGTTGCCGGCAGATTGTTTCCCGATGAAATTATGAAAAAAAAGAAAGGGAAAACTGTTTGGACATATTGATGCCGGTCTGTGTTAAATGCTTCATTAACCTAAACATTGTTGCTTGTAATTTGTCAAGCGAATCATGCGAGTATAGCCTAGACTAGTACTGTCTAACGTTGAACATTGAGATCATTGTACGAAATACTTTACCTTCTGTGCTGTTGTTTCAGCCATTATATATTTTACACAAAAAAAAACACTTTATAAACTATAACCACCCTGCCTCTTTGTTGTAACGTACAACTTCAAACAGGAAGTAGCGACAGTGATGCCAGAACGTGGGTATTTGGGTTTTTCTCCTTCTCTGCTGCTGCCGGCTGGGTTCCCCCACTCTTACTTCTACTGCGCACGCACTACACACGAACGTGCCTCTACTCTGCCCGTGTGAGTCTCAAGGCGAGTAGAGGTACGTTCGTATGTAGTGCGTGCGCAGTAGAAGTAAGAGTGAGGGAACCGAGGCGGCAGCAGCAGAGGAGGAGAAAAACCCAAATACCCACGTTCTGGCATCACTGAGTAGCGATGCATGTTCCTACTACGCCGTCAAATCAGAATCTGTAATGTTAGGCACGGTTACAGCAATGTTTGCGCAATTTTATTATTTATCGAGCATTACAGATTACAGTTTCAGTTACATTATTCGATATTTCCGTGATAGAAAATATACGTCGGTAATATTATAGAATTATGCTTCAACGCAATTTAACTTTTCAATTTTTTTGACATGAGCAACACGCACGCGCGCACGCCCACACATATTCACGCAAACGTACGTACGTGCGTGCATGCATGGAAACAAATGTAATCTATAGAATTGTTTTCATTCTCTCGTAAAAATACGTAGGTATGAATGTCTCGATAAAATAAATTATACATACAAGATTAATTAATATTAATATATTTCATCGCTTCAAGAAGGGGATAGTTGAAACTATTCAATCGATTTTATTGTAAAATTTATACAAATGAATTCTGAGATGTTAAAGACAAGAATTTCTTTTCTTTTCGTTTTTTACACTCTTCGATGACTCGAGCAGGTTTATATAAATGAATAGCAAACAATTTGACATAGTAGTATTGTATTTCACAGTTTGTAACCACTGCATCATACTCGTCTTTTCTCAAAAGAAAAAGAAGAGCCTTCCGAACAGTTACTGCTGCACATGACGCCTTACAACTGTGTGTACAATGTACCCATGTGTGCACGCAACGTGCGTACCTATGTATGTGTTCAGAATCGTATATATGTATGTGTATGTAATGTACGTACGAAAAAATGTATGCATAGCAGAAGGGATGAACTCGTATAAACTTGTCTGCTACACATATTACGATGTATGTGTAAGTATTTTGTGTTTTCGGATGTCGAAGATTTTGAAATTAATTAGCGTGTAAAGAAACTCCAAGTAATCAAAGCAAAAGTGTGTCATTTTAAATAATACAATGAACATTACAAGACCATGATTTAAATTGTTTTTAAGTTTACTGTTAGAAGTATATATCTATCTGTATATGTATTGAATACGGCTAAGTGAGTCTTTTCGCTTTTTGATAGAGGGTATCCACGACTTTTCCCATACTATGTATCGTATCCAATGCGAGTTCGTAAGTTTTATCTCGTGGAGTATCTTCGAAAACAATTAGAACACCTTCGCCTTGATCGAGAACGCCTCTCAGTTTCTTGTCCAATATCATTTGTGAGAGTTTCTTCTCCACTTGAGCGAGTGGTAACGATATGCAGGTGGCGATGTGACCGACCTGTTTTGTTTAAAATAAGGTACAAAATTAGCAAACTGATTAATACAGTAATCCCGCGATCCAAGGTGGATTTGTAGAGCTTCTTTGCGAACTTCTAGGCGAACAGACTTAGATTGGGGAAGCTCCGTTGCCTTAGATCACGAGATGACTGCATAGGTGTACTCATACGTTCATACTATATATATATACCTGTACGCGAGAATAGGGTTCAACCAAGCGACACAAGTTTTGCTCGAGCATGGCGTCATAAAGGGAACCGAGATGAGCTCGTACAATCACATCGTCCTCTAACTCGTCGCGATACTTCTTCACAGCAGTTTGAAAGTCCGCCAGCGATCGTCGAGAACTTGCTTCAGCGACAGCGCGCATCGCATCCAAATCCCGACCGGCATACTTGACCGCCAGCTTTCCAGACATAATCGACTGAACGTCTTCGGGCGTGCGTAACATAATCTTCGACAGTAACATGTATTTCAAAGCTGTTAACGCTTTAGGACTTTCGACGCTGTCGTACCTGCGAGTAATGAATAAATTATTGAAGATACATGAGTAAAACTAATCCTAAATATTGTGCTGAGCCAAATAATTCACCCTTCGAACGCTTCATAGAAATAAGAGTACGCCGTTTTAAAATCTCGTTCATCCGCAGCATGTAGAATTCCTGACTGTAAATCTAGCGCAGCCTGCATTTTAGGTGGACAGTAAATTGCATTAGCAGTTGTCCTAGCACTGGTCAGTGCTGCTCTCGCTTTCGCTAAATTACTCAGGGCATGATACGTTTTACTCTCTAACAATTGCACTTCAACCAGTAGTTGTTTATCATCCAACTTCTTCAGTTCCTTCAGCAGAGCTGATCCTAATTGCAATGCCTCGCTGTACATGCTGGTATCGAAGTACAATGCTATCAAACGAGCCTCCAGGGATTGCCTTAGAAATGTTCGACGTTCTTCTTTCGCCCATTCTATACATTCCTTACATAATTGGACCTGTAGAAACAAACCATTATTTGAAATTGTCTGTCAGAGTGTAAACAAAATGTCTTGGTCACTTGTATCCACCGAAGGACCAAATTATTGTTTTATATCTACTTTTCTCTTGGCTATACAACTATTATAAAAGAATACAAGATGCAGTAAGTCCTTGACTTATGCGGATTCCTACATATGTAAGTCAAGGACTTACTATAATTGCTTTGTCTTTATAGACGAAACTATATCAATTTCAGTGGTTTCAAGTTACCAGTCCATCTAGCATTGGCAATATAGTTTTATCCTTGTACAAGTACCTCGATTCCAATGCCGGCTTCCAGATCCAAGAAGAAATCTACCAAAGAACGTACAAGCTTAGCAGCTTTGGCTTTGCTGATCAGACTCAGAAATGGTCTGGTAGCTTTGATCAATTCAGCTAATTCCTTCGCTTTGCCTTCTTTTTTGTAAAGTTCACCGAGGTGTAAAATGCCTTGCTCCTTTATTCGAATATTGTCTTCGTCATCGTCAGCGACACCGATACTAGGATCGGAGATGATTTCGTTTAGGAGAGAAATACCCTCGCTACGATTCGTCATTGAAACAGCTTGTGCTCGTTCAAATAGCATTACACCAGCCATCGTGATTGTATTTATGCTTCAAGAGACAAAAATTTCCGAACGAATAACCTCTTTTCCCTACCCAGGGAAAGCTGTAAAGACGCTTTGTCAAATAAATATACAATCAGTTTTCTCACAACACTTGAACGTGCAAGTTCAATCAGGCCCGGTTCAATTTTCTTAAAGTGCTAAACGTTTTATACGCTTACACTCACAATTAGAATTAACGAACGACAAATGAGTTGTCACTTTCTTTCTCGATCGTTTGATCCCCAAAATCCCAAAACTCATGTCACGGCACTACGCGAGTCAAGGCTACTACTAAATCCATCCAAATTGTTATACTTAACGTGTATGGATGTCTGTATTGATCTAATATAATTCGAAAGTAAACGTTCTTTTTAATCTTTAGTTTTTTAATTTGTGGGATTACATTCAGATACAATGTTGAAACACTTGAATCCTTTTTGTCTGAATTTTAGTCAAAGGTTCTCGTGGATCTAGTTCGAATGTTCATCGTTCTTCAGCGTAGAGGGCAGAGTTGTTTTTATCGACGTCGGTATTTCAGATCGTGATACACGAAATCACAAACGAGATATAGTTATCGATAACTATCGATGGTAAAAGTAAATCATCGATATTACATCGATAGTTCTTCGACACTATACAGTGTATACAGTGTGGATCAGTGTGGATTGGTGTGGATTCACAATGGAGGCTTGAACTGATCAACTTGTGTATACCGTTGTTGTGATTCATTGTTATTAAATGTCGATAAAGCCTTTCGGATCGATATTGATGTATTGCATAGAAATATGGCGCTTGGGGCATACACAGCGTATGAATTGGTCGGCGAAGGTTCGTTTGGACAGGTATTCAAAGCGAAACGATATTTCGACGGTGAAACGGTAGCTATTAAAGCTGTTCAAAAGGTAAGGCGAAACATTGATGTTTGAAATTGATTATTTCTTGTCTGATTTCTATCAATAATAATTATCACCAACCGTAAAGCATGGTAGATCGAACGATGAATTGAAAAGTTTGCGTCAAGAATGGGAAATCCAGCGTGAGCTTCAACATCCAAACATAGTGCCAATATACGGATGCTATGAAAATAAGAGCGAGGTATGCAATACACATTAAATACATGTATCGTTCATTTTGATCGAGATGTAGAAGTTTGTTTTTCTTTGCAGATATGGGTGGAGACAGAATACGTGGCTAAGGATTTGCACAAGGTATTGAAGACTAGTAAGAATGGCAGGTTGTCTATAGAAAAAACCCAATCGATAACTTGTGATCTAGTCTCTGCATTATATTATTTACACTCCAAGGGAATATTGCATAGGTGTGTTATTTGAGGATCTCATCTATCTTCTCTATGCTAATAAGCGGTTCTATTCTACAGAGACATCAAACCACAAAATGTATTAATTAAACAAAATGGACAGGCGATGCTGTGCGATTTTGGCTTCGCCCGTAGCATGCAAACAGGAACACGGGTGTTAACTTCTATAAAGGGAACGCCATTGTACATGGCGCCGGAACTAATAGAGGAGCAGCCTTATGATCACAACGTAGATTTATGGTGAATTACCTTCTTGAATAAACACTCAGCTTCAATGTACTGGTACATAAAAATCCATTTGTTTTCAGGTCCCTTGGCTGTATTGTCTTCGAAATAGTTACAGGTGTTCCACCTTTTAATACAAATTCTATTCTGCATTTGATCAGATTAATTAGAGATGTACATATCAAGTGGCCGGATTTTATTTCGGATAGCTGCAAGAATTTCCTACAGGTAGTATTAATAATATCCTGATATCGAAAGTGTTTTATTCCTTGTTCGAACTGATGTATCTACTGCGTTTGCGAACAGAGATTGCTACAGAAGGATCCATCGCGAAGACTAACTTGGCCCGCCCTCCTGGTAGATCCATTTGTGAAAGACGGGGTTGTAATAATCGACGGAGACACGAGTAACGCGTCGCTCATGCCGAAGAACGATTTGACGAAAGACGATTCCGTACCGCGAAACAATAGTCTATCCGACTGGAATCCACTAATGGTCGAGAGCAATATCGAGAACGAAGAATGGATCGCGTTCTTGCAGAAATCTATGGAGGAAATCATGGACGGTGAAATGGACTCGTTGCTGCAACAGAATTGTGTCTCAGTATTCGTGTCTCCGCTAAGAAATCCACGGGCTAGTTGTCGAGTGGTGAAATACGTAGCGTGTCTGCTTTCGTTGCCGTTTGTTGTCCCGAATGGTCAACCAAAAGATTGCCTTTTGAAAATCGAGCAAATATATTTGGACGTTTGGGTCGTACCGAATCTTGTCTTTGCGCTGAAGCTTTTCATGTCCAAGGACTCTCGTAACGCGAACAAGATGTACAAATCTGGAACCATGGATAGTAGTTTCGCGACAAATTGGAACGCGAACCGCCTCGAGACTCTGGAATACGCGATACTTTTGCTGTGTAGGCTAATTCATAACCAGAAGAAATTTCTCACTCAGTTTTGCGACGCTATCTATCTCGTCGATGGAATCGAATTTCTAAAAGAGTTATTGAAATTGAGGGAGGAGCGGATCCTCGGTAATCTCGTTGCGATTTTTAACGAGATATTGCGATCTCAGCCCGAAAATGCGAATCTAGTGAAAACTGTTGTTCTAATCTGGGATAAACCGGGTAAGTACGAGCACGTTATTATGTATTATACTTGTGTAACACGAGATACAGGTACGTAAGGTTTGCGACTCTGTCGATGCTCGTATGAAAGTTCTCCAAGCGTTCTTCTTGATTTTCTAATAGAAGATGCGGCGGTGATGCTTTGTCGTCTCGTGGCGGCGTCCGACGATATAACTGCCGCAAGATGTTGTCGTTTGATAAGACTGCTAGGTGGATGTTTCCGTACCACTTTGGAAGGTGTGTGGTCGAATGTGTTGAGCGTAGGTATACTAAGCGCGAACACGTTGAACGACATCGGACCAGAGTTTTCCGAGGTAAGCGATACAAAAAATTGATATCCATATCAAGGTTCCAATCTCGATACGTTCGAATCCGTCGATTTTCAGGCTGGTGATGAAATAGGAGCATTATCTGCGATCGAAGATCGATGAACTACAATGCGATCGACAATTCAACACGGAGGCAGAGTGTTGATTGACCTTTCTTTCTTTCTTTCTTACGAAACGTTCGAATTCGTTGCATTTTCGATTGTACACCAGGAAAAGAGAATATTTTTCTGTATGGAAATTTTGTCGTTGTCTTAGTCATTTCTTTATTATTCATTGTAGTCGTATTAAGTGAATGTAATTTTTGTTGACCGACTTCGAGTGGATTCTACAAACGATTCCAGAATCGTTGAACGGATGGGTCGAGTAAAGCGCGGGAGGGAGGGCTAGTTTGTGGTTCCTGTTGGGTCATCGGGTCATCGGGTCATCGGTTGCGACACTCTTCCTTGTACATTGCTTGCAACTTTAGTATGTCCTTACCGCTAAGACCCTTTCGCTGGCCAAGTTTCACTCCTTCTTTCTGCGTAACGTACGTCGATCTTGTATTCTTTATACTTTATACCAACGGAGACAAAACCAAATGAGTGTAGCTGGTACTTACTTTCGGGGTAATAGTCGGTTCGCCGTTTCGTGAAAACGCGTGAGAACTGTAGTGCATCACGCTGGTGTAATCGTAGCCGATTCCATAATCGGTTACTGTCCGATTGTCGTATTTGTTGAAATTGTGTTCTCTGCCTGTGATCAACAGGAACAAGTTAGCGATAGACGCGGTCAACGAGGGACTGGACGAATGAGCGAATGAATAGATCACGTTCACCTGGTTTCACGTTCATCCAATTTATCTTGACCCACTGATCACGATCTGCTGCGCTCTGTTGGTGGTAAAAGCCCAACGCGTGCATCAGTTCGTGAACGATCACGCCGTGTCTTACGCATCCAGGACTCTGCAAATTCAGCTCTTGTCCACGGTCGTGCCGACCAACCAAAGACCAACATCCGGACATTCTCCCCTGTATCGTAACAAAATCGGTGTCCGTTTTCTTGTACGGTCGGAAACGTAAACACGTGTTTTCGTGGTATTCCTCCATGGCGTCTTTGATCGTCTGGATCTCTTCTTCGTCTACGATGGAGTACGTTTAAACGATCTTTGAACTTGAACGAGTATAGCAAATACTATGTATTACCGAATTCATCTTCCTTTATGTAGTACGGTACTATTCCAGCAGGCCAACGAGACGCAGTTTTCACTAAACCATTCTTCGATTCGACGTTTCCGTCTGGATGCAGCATTATATCTCCTTCGAAAAGGCCGCTCAGTTCCCAGAGATTCTCTCTGTCGTCTCCCGACCAAGATTTTATGCGGTTTGCTGTCGCAAACAGAGACAATCAAAGTACAATGTGTATACAGTGGGTGTGCAAAGTATTTGTACACCTTTTAAAAACGAATGTAAACGTTTGCTCGAATTTTGAAGAAGTTATTCATTCTTAAAATGTGTACGAACACTTTGCACACCCACTGTACGTTCTCGGTAGGTTGCAGGGTAGGTTTCTAGAGATTGAGCGATTTTGTTACCAATGCTCTGGTGCGCGTGTCTCTCGTCGAAGGTGCCTCGATGCCTTGGTGTCGGTGGTACGACCGGTGTCGATCGAGTTTGATCGATCGTTTTAGAACCACCGTCGAGTTCCATCGTAAACGTGACCACCGATAGCAACGATAGTAATAACAACGACAAGAATATCGTTTTGCGAACGATTTGGAGCTCCATTGCTCTCTCTTTCTCTGTACAGCACTGTAGCTGCTTTGTTTTGTTCGTCCTTACAATTAGCTGTTAGGGAAGAACGTGTGAACGTTGAGAAAGCTCACCGGTTCGTTATATATACCCACAAAAATACTCGTACTGAAAGTGTTTAACATCCACCGCACGTGTCCCGTTATCAAACATCGCTCAACAAAACTTGTTTCTGCAACTGATAGAATTGAATCGCCCCGGCACCGTGGTTCCCGTCGAATCTACGAAAAAGAAACATTCTGTATTCTGTCCGCGGGTTCAACCGAACAAACAGAGGCTCCTTATTGTTATGGCCGCGGTAAACGGTGAACGATAAACGGTAACCGATAACGTTTCACGACAGACGCGATTTCTATCGGGTTCGTTAATTTTGTTCTATGGCATAGTTTCCCAACCGCGTCGATATGCAAATTTATAGAATAATCATGATAAAAGAGATTGCGATGCGAATACCAACTTGGCTTTTTATCCGGTTTCTCTGTTCGTAGTCGGTAGTGTACTCGTTAAACTTTTATTATCGCCGAGCGGTTGGAACCAGAGTTGCTTTGAATTCAAATAGAATTATTTTACGAATTAGAATTTGAAAAATTCAGTTGCTTCGTTCAACTAAATTACGATGTAACTTGTAAACCTGGTCTCTTATACAATTAATTTTCGAATTATTATTATTATTATCTATTATAGACGGGCAGAAGCCCTTTTTACAGAAGTATTTATAAAGAGAAGAAAAAAAAGAGAAAGATACAAGACTACTTATCTAATGAGAAAGAAGGGACATGCGCACAAAGACAAAGAACAAAAAAAAATAATACTGGTACAATCGATAGGTATTATAATATAATCCTGCGTAGTTGTATTTTAAAATTTTTCAAAGATTCGATGAAAAAATCGATACTGTTATAAATAGTGCATGATTTTGACAATTACATTACAATTGACAGTAATTCAATTACATTACATTCATGATTCGCGTGATCATCAATTAAACGAAGTGAAAGGCTCGAATTATGTAATGCAATTACAATGTAGTTCAAATACTGTTTATATAAAATACAATATATTTCAATTACGTAATTCAATTACAGTGTATTTAAATCAGCACAACGTCTGGTTGGAACTGTGCTCGGTAAAACGTTCACTTCGTTGGAACGAGCTTCGCGCGAGGAGTACGATATTGTTGTCATGAGTTCCTTTTCCGTTGAAACAATGATAGAAATGAATAAGAAAGAACAGAAAGGTAGCAGTATCTTATTAACAAATCGTCGAGATCGATTCCAGTACCATCCAGGCAACAAGGCTCATGGTATCGGATGATGTCAGTTATGTAGGTCAGAATGATTCGGTAGCTGGCCGTATAATTCGGTACGCGAACATGCTACATTATCTTATCGAGCGTTTCGCGTCGAACTACTCGATTCTCTAACTCTCGTGTACCGTAGCAGCGAGACGTAAGGGATGCTGGCAGAAAACTCGAAATCAACGAAATAAATAAATAATCGAAAAAAAAAACACGTGTTGCGGTTGAAAAATCTTCTCGGAAACAGCACCGAAAGCAGGGTCAACGACCAACCTGTTCCAGATTCGGGTAGCTCGACGTAGCCTAAATTCTAGCCGGACCTGTTGGAACCGCGATCAGAGAGAATCGTTATTTCATGTTCATTATAATGAATACCAGTTCTACGAATGGGTACGTGCATCTATCAAGACTAGGCTTTGCAATTCCGCAAGACTGTTGTATCTCGTACGTTGCTCCTCGAGTCGTTACAAAGATATCCGGAAAAAGCTCGTTTCTTCTACACTCGTTCTTCAGCCTGTAAACAGTTCATCTTGCGTGTCGTGATTAGCGCAATTCTATCACACGCATACGTCTTAACAAAATTTGCGGGATTGTGCATCACCTGTGTAAGCAGTGGCGCACCCAGGATTTAATCCTGGGGGGGGGGACGAGTTAATCAAAATGACCTTTTTTTAGCGACGTGTAACTAAACTGCGATCATTGCCAATAAACAAAAAACGGCCGATGTAGAGCACTATTGTTTGTAAACAGAAAAAATTTGTCAGTATTGCACCAATACTGACACGTACACGGCCACAGACGCACGACAACAGGCAGAATTCAATTCAGTGTCTAGTATCGGCAGTTTTTGCAAATATGCCGGAACCTAAGTGAGACGTATAGGGAAAAGTTGTTCAAAATGTTTAGTTCTACGTATAACATATCCAAAAATCATCGAAATCGGAGAGGAAGCAGCTATTCTACAGTTTAGCTAATTTTCCAGGGTTTTGTTTCCTTTTTCTTGGGGGAGGACTTGGCCCCTTGGTCCCCCCACTGGGTGCGCCACTGTGTGTAAGAAATGCGGGACTAAAAAATAACACGGGATCCTCCGGGACCCCTAATCAAGACGGACTATATCTCGTGCGTATTTTTTCCAGTTTGTAATGGTTTCTCTGTTTCGTCGTGGATCGAGGTAAATTGTTCTGTGAAAATTTAATCTCTCGTGTCTATCTATCATTCGTCCATCGATCTAGTAAATATTCTTGCATAATGTTTTGTTCGTACGTTTGCCGAAAATTGGATACGCTTTATGCTCGTCGAGTACGCTGCTCCTTCGTGAACCACTGACCCACTGGAACCAGTTGGAAACATCGGGACCGTCTCGAGCCTTGAGACGAGAATGTATTTCGGTAGCGGGTACGTTGACCAAAAACTGATGTTCTTTCGCGGTTCAGTGACCCCTGGCCAGTCTCCTCCAGACCCATCTCGTCTCGTTCTCTACTTTCAATTCTGTCTCTATCGCCATACGGGTCTCGCTCTTTCTTGCTCTTGGCACATCCCCCTTTTCATACTTTCTATTCCTTCGAATTCGTGTTCGGAACCGATAACGTTCAAGGTACGTGGAATCTTGCTCTCCCACCAACCTTCTATTCGAATATTGTTTCATAGCGGTTCGAACTGCACGTATAAACGTTACGTAGATACGAGGTAGCTTCACGATGGCGAAAAAATCAATCGGTAGGAGGAAAACGAATGCACGCTGTCTGGTACGTGCAAGTATGCGACTACTGGGCCGTTATCTAGCGGATCACGCGCGACGACACCTTCCCTTTTGTAAATCATCGAAACGGTCACTGGACTGCCGATCTTTATGCATTTATAGAAAAATTTGAGCAGATTAAATACAAAGTTGTTGGGAAATTTTAACCCTTCGGACACGAAGCAATTTTAATCATGAAATCAAGACCTATCTCTCGACCTAGAAGATTGTTGCCTGTTTGCTCGTGCGACATTCGAATTTTTAGCAATTTATAGAATACAGAAGACTCGATCGCCAATTTTAAATAAATAGATTGATATTTATTTAAAAAGCTGTTCGAAATAATGATACGGCAATTTTGATTGGCGCACAAAATCGTTAAGGGAGGGAATAACGTTCGATTTGGTTTTTACTTCTTTCAACGGATGCGGACAATTCTTGTTTCGCATAAAGATCCGCAGTGTATCGATTACAAAACGAATTATTCCTTCGGTGGTCTCCTTTTCCTTCGATTTTCTTCGGCATTCTTTGTCCCTGCTGCCGATGAAACGTGCTTCGTTCCATCCGAGTTTACGTTCGAAGCGTACTGGAAAACTACGGGATGAGTTTTTATGCATCTCATCTTTTTGGTCACGTTCTCTTTTGCATCCCCACCTGCACCTCCGCATCCCCGTTTCGCGTTCTCCGTTTGTCTTCCTGTACGTCTCGTATGTTCGGGTAACGAGCATGTATTTCCAAGAGCTCTCGCCTCGGTCATACACCTGTGAGAGTGAAAGTGTCCTCCATCCCCACCAAAATTTGTGCCGCATAACCACGGTTGCGGATGCCATGCCACCGCGCTGCCGTACCGTGCCATGCCGTGCCGCACCAAACCGCTCCGTTTCATACATACACACATACATACACGTATATATGTATACCACTTAGCAATTTCGGTTATGAACCCACATACGACAATTTACCAGGTGTAAATCTCATTGAACTACGACGCGCAGTGGTCCGGTTCGAGAAATTCAGTGACATTTATAAAAACACAGGTAAAAATCCTTATCCCCCAGAGACAACGCAATTTCTCGGTTTACGATTATAGAAAAGGCTAAGAAACCGTGATACAACAGAGGATAATTAAATAAAGATAACATTGTGCTACGGCATAAGTAAAATTTCTTGTGTCCGGTAAACAGGAGCGAAACTTCGGATCGAAACTTCGTTAATATTTCCGATGCTTTTTAACAGGATCGTACAGAAAAATTTGACGATACAGAGAGAAATAAATGTTGTTATTGTTATCGATCATATGGTTGTTAAAACAGAAAAATATTAATTATTTCTGTTTTATACAGATAGAAGGTTGATAATCAATTGTTTGTTAATCAGAATACCTTTGGATTAAAAGAAATTTCTTGTATCCGGTAAATAGGAGCGAAACTTTGAATCGGAAGTTCGTTAATATTTCCGTTGCTTTTTAACAGGATCTTACAGAAAAATTTGACGATACAGAGAGAAGTAAATGTTGTTATTGTTATCGATCTTATGATTGTTAAAACTTTCTATCAAACCGTTGCGCCGAAATCATTAATATTTTTTTTTGTTTTAAACAGAGAGAAGATTGGTAATCAATCGTTTGTTAATCAGAAAAATAACTTTCATATCGCGACTAAGTATTCGGTAACTCGTACCTTTACCCTAGGGTTACAGATCGAAGCGAAGGTAAATACATGTCAATCGGTTTATCGGTTGTTTTGTGCGAAAGGATGTGTGGTACCCTGTTCTGCAAGGTAAGAGAAAGAAACGCGGCTGCGTTATTTGCGATCGAGGAGAGGTAATAAACCTAGAAACGCCAGTCGGGGCCACTACACCCGCCTTCTTTAACAGGGCAACGAACTCTGTCCTCGCACTGTATTACGACCGATGTCACTCGGTATAATACTCGTTCGCGACGATGCGACGGGTTTCGCCAAATCAAACCGAATCGATCGAATGTCGGGCATCGGGATATCGAAGTTGAAATCAACCTCCGAAATTCTTTCGAAAGTGTTTGCCAATCGACTTTGTAAGGACCGTCTATTTTCACATGGCTGAGCGTTTTCGAAACAATAAAATCGTCGAGGTTTTTTTGAGATTTGGTCGTTCTATTTACTCTCCACACGAAGCGTAAACAGTGAACAGACTCTTTTTTTTAATCGTCGCTCTTCGGATATTTCTCGGCTGGATCACTTTATACGACGGATACCAAATGGTCAAGCGACATTCCTGTAAAGTACGAGAGTCGTGAAAATAGCATATTAACGAAATTAGCATAAGAGGAGAAAGTCGCGGTCGTCGGCCTCTCGACCACGTTTGCTTCGAGTGCCGAATCTGCGAATTTTCGTACGCACGGCACTTGCGACTTGCGGCCGACAAGATGGAGTTTGTGCCGGAAACAATCGACAAATCGTAAGGCTCTCTGTGCTGGTAAAAAGAGGAAACGGATAGACGAGAGTACACTGTTACATTTACAGTGTTCTGGAGTAGTCGATCATTTTTCGATTACCAGTTGTCGAGAAGGTTAATGAGTAGGTACAATATAATAAGTTTCGAGCGAGTAGCAACAGCGCAGAACTATTAAACTTGGCAAGTTCATCAATCCTCCTCGAGGAGAAACCTCCGGTCTTTCGCACGACCAAAGAAAAGGATCTCAGCCTTGATAACTGGATTCAGCCAATGACCCAAGTGGATCGTTGCCCCTTAGGTAGCCCCATCCACCTGCTCTCGCGACAAAATATTATATCGCGTTCTATTAGGTCGTTCGGAGAGCAATTTCGTTTTTCGTGTGTTTCTTATACTACACCTTTGGATGTTGATGCAATTTCTATAATCAAACTTATTTAGTGGGAACAGCCTTTGTATCTTTGTATTTCTATCGACTTTTACATTCTAGCATTTTCTACAAAATTCTGTGAAAAGTCTACTTGTCATTTAACCTTCCTTCAAATATGCAAAATGAAAAATACAATGCCTGAAAGATCGCAACAGAACAAAATGTCATCAAACTTATTCTAAATGGTAAAACGGTTGGTTTTCATTTGCCCTCGAGAAAACGAACGTGTTTTTCTGCTCATTCGGTCGTCGTTTCGAGTCCAGAAAACGAGAAGAAAGAAGTAGGGTTAACAGAAATGTAGGCATCACGAATGGCAAAGATTTTTTAAACACTTTGGTTGGTCGAAATAAAAATAGAAAGGGGATCATGGGTGGTGATATAGCGGTGTAGCGGTGAAGTAGCGTGGCGGGAGGGATGAAGGATCGCCAGAAGTCGCACCGTTTGTCCGTGACGGTCAGCGTACCACAGAGTTCGTTATACCTGAAAGGAAATCGACGGAAGGTTATCGTTACCGGTGAATAACTTGCGTGGCGTCGAGTGTCGGGAGGCGGCAAGGAGGCGAGGCGGTCCTTGGAGAAAAATTCGTTTCATCGAACCCAAAGCAGTCGTCCTTAGGTCGAATAAAAAATAATTTCATTACTGGAGGAGTTTGCCCGGCGTTTCACAGGGTCGGATTCACCGCGGGAATTCGCGCGGTTGCTTCGTTCCAGAAGGAAATCCACAGCCGCGGATTGCCGACATCGGGGAGACGGAAGCAGTGGCTGTCGCTTCGGATAGAAACGGATAAAGCAGACAATGGGTAAGGAGCCGGTCAAACATCGAATGCGAAATTAAGTACTACTTTACGGTACTCTATTATTTCTTCCCACAGTATTTGCAGGGTTCGGAGTTGTATCCCTCGAACGGTATATTCGGTCTGCATTAGGGCTGTTACTTTCCTTCGAGGGTCAAAGATTTTGAAACTTAAAAGGTGATAAGAATCTCCGAGGTTCCCTTTGTTCCTTCGAACCTTCGAAGAGTCCAAGCTTCGGACAGAAACGGATGGAGCAGACAATCGGTAAGGAGCCGGTCAAGCATCGAATGCTAAAAGAGGTTGTAGCAATTTATTTCTTTTTACAGTACTACTTTACGGTACTCTATTATTTCTTCCCACAGTATTTGCAGGGTTCGGGGTTGTATCCCTCGAGCGGTATATTCGGTCTGTATTAGGGCTGTTACTTTCCTTCGAGGGTCAAAGATTTCGAAACTTAAAAGGTGATAAGAATCTCCGGGGTTCCCTTTGTTCCTTCGAAGAGTGAAAGCTTTTGAAAAGTATACGGCCTAGTCTGGATCGGCCGATCTGCGGCAAATCAAGAAAGGATTAGCAGTTGGAATATCTAAACTAGTAACAATTCAACAAGGATTTCGAATCGGCGAGAATCCAACGTTTCCAGACTTTACCTTCGACGGTTCTTTGTAGTCGACGATATCAAAGGATTTAATTTAACTCTTGAACGCGATCTTGGTCGTGGTTGTCGCACGTTCTCCGCGAGAGCCGTGTCAGCACATGTTTCGTATTCGTTATTATCACGTCTGACGTATCCACTGGATCCTCACCGCGTGGTACCGGAATACAAAGATTTTTATATTGTATTATCGATTACATTATAAACTTACGAACTTTCCAACGAAATCAACGAATTTTTCGGCAACACGGTGTGAGGAAGACGGCACACGGAATAAGAGAGGATTTTCTGTAACTCCTTATTATTCAGTTTAAAAAAATTTTTTGCTGCCACAGCAAGTATAACTGTTCCCTTTTGAACTCGGAATTAAACTTGAACTATATAATTATTTTGATTAATTTTTACAGACGCAATTATATATTTCTTGAAAATGGTCTTGAACTAGACCGAAACGTTGAAAAAGATTATATTAATTTGCAAAACTGCTTAGATAGTAACATAGGGTCGAACCTGTGCGCCGAAAATATCAGTTCATTTATACATATACAGCAAGTATGTGTGTTATAATTTTGTCTTTTCTACGGTATTTTTGCACAACTGTGTCACAATATTTTTTAAATTTTTACTATAAATGTATTATTTTTCAAACGCGAAAATGTCTCTCTTGAAAATGATCGATATATGATACAGGGATCGAAACCGTTGAGATAAATTAATTTGCGAATTTGCTGTTTGTCTATTAATAATCGAACCGTGCGCCGAAACACACAAAATTTAATATAAGAGAATATGACAGAGAAAGAAACCGGGAGAGAAAGAGATAGAGTGAGAGAACGGGTGGGAGGGAGGTAGGGAGAATGAGAGAGAAGCGTGGATGCATCGAAAAGTGAAAACGAACGAAGGGCGTTCGGGCAGGTATCGGGGAACGACTGTCCGCAGTAAAGGAATGACGGGTAGGCATCAGGTATCCGAGAGTCGGCGATCTACGAGCTTAGCAGTTTGGTAAGTTTGAACACTCGGCAACGTTCCGAACCGTGCAAAGGACAGGACAACACTAGGAAGCGTGTACGTATCAATCTTCGAATATATAAATGTTGAATGACGATTCGAATCGTCTGATCGTTGCATTTGACAGTCAAACGAGTCTACTTCCCAGTATCCGTTATTGTCGGCCAGATAAAACCCTACCGCACGACCAGACGCTCTGCAGTCCGTCGTTGTTGCCCGGTCTGGAAGATACCTTTTCGCTTTCTAGAAGATACCTTTCCTGATATCCGTGCGCCCGAGTAAGTTTCGAGCTTTAATTATACTCCGGTGTGATTGTAATCGATACCGTGATTTTCGAGTAGACCAGTCGCGAAAAAATCGTGTTCTCCCGCGACATTTCCGTATCTTTCGCATCTCGGTCGGGGTTGGTCGGGATCAACGGGTGAAAAGCACGTGTTTCGCCACGCGCCGTACAATATTCTGCGCATGAACGAGCAGTTAAACGGACTAACGACGGAACACGTGCCGGCGAGTACACGCGCACTATTAGAACTCTTTTCTGCGGTTCGGCTTTATAGCGCGTGACAGATCGGAATCGTACATTCGCTGGATTTTCCGCGTTTACACGTATACAGGGTGATCCTGGGAACTGGGACAAGTTGCTGCTCTTTTTTATGTGAAAATAGATTGAAGAGTAAAGTGCAATTTCACGCCAGGTCCACGTAAAGAATAAGATCGTAGGAAGCTATTATTCTTTTCTGTTTTCACTTAACACGTTGGTCGCCCAGCGTAATTTGGCTAACTTTCCCGCGGTGCCCAAATCCGATCGTCGGTACGCAGAACGGTATAATGTGTTTTTCATATTTTCATATTGTATATCCTATATACAGTGTGAGTCCGAATAAACAAAACACCTAAATATCTCCATTACTTCTCGTTGTACAAAGAAATTTCTTAGGACTCTGTTAGACTGTTTGAAGGGCCACATGTAACGATGCAAGGGAAAAAAATTTCAAGCTCATTTTTTAGAGATTTCAAGGTCATCGATGTTTTTTTAAATAGAATGATATATCTTCGTTAACGTAATGTTGTAGCCGACAAAAAATAACGAATTCATCCACGCAACAGAATATGACCTACAAATGACTTTCAACCCAAAAAATCGAATAAATAAAATTCAACGTGTAAGATTCAGAAGTTCTTGGTGAGTTGATAGGTGAAAGGGGTGAAATTTTTGTTCATGAAGTATTTCCACTACACATTTTTGACTTATATAATATTCTATATTTAATTAACTCAAACAAGAAGAGCGTATGAGAAGAATGCACTTTTATTTGTTGTT
The DNA here is from genome assembly GCA_028455615.1 of Lasioglossum zephyrum. Lineage (NCBI taxonomy): Eukaryota > Metazoa > Arthropoda > Insecta > Hymenoptera > Halictidae > Lasioglossum > Lasioglossum zephyrum. The sequence continues at coordinate 16,540,557 of CM052330.1, read as the reverse complement.
TCCAGTAGAATCGTAGAAGGGAGCAAAGAAAGAAGGAACCTATTCTTTTCTGTTTTCATTTAAAGAAGGACAGTAACTTGGTCTAGTTACCAGAATTATACTGCATATAAAGAATGCACTTTTATTTGTTGTTTCCAGTTGAATCGTAGAAGAGAGCGAAGAAAGAAAGAACCTATGGTTACGATGAATCTCGTTTCCACGATAATCTTGGCATCCCTCGTGTGCCTGGTGTTTCTCGTTTACCTCTTCGATAGGAGTCGAAAGAAGGTGGCGCGTCGTCTGCCTCCCGGTCCTTGGCAATTTCCGATCGTCGGATACCTTCCGCGGATCGACCCGAAAAATCCGCACGAATCTCTGACGAAACTGGTCAGAAGCTACGGTCCTGTCTGCGGGCTCCGCATGGGTTCCGTCTACACCGTTCTCCTCTCGGATCCTCGACTGATCAAGCAGACTTTTGCGCAAGATGCGTGTACCGGTAGAGCGCCGTTGTATCTCACTCACGGAATTATGCAAGGATACGGTAAGAGCACGATCGATGCGTAAATTCGAGTAGAGATAAAGACGAGAGACGGTATGATGCGGCTTTTCCATTCGTTGGTCCGCAGGGCTGGTCTGCGCGGAGGGAGACCGATGGAAAGAACAGAGGAAATTCGTAAGCACTTGTCTGAGGAACTTCGGCATGGTGAAGCACGAAGGCTCCAGGCGAGACAAGCTGGAGGAAAGAATATCCAACGCTGTCGACGAATGTGTATCGGTTCGTGTACTCGAAACTAGAGCTGTGACTTATGAGATACCCGGGTAAACAGCATTACCCGGGTATTCGTGTAAACAAAAATTACCCGGATACCCGGGTATCTCATGAATACACTGCGGATCTTCATGCAAAATAAAAATCGTTTGCATCAATAGGAAAAAGCAGACGATATATTACGATTACTTATTCTCTTGAACGATTTTAATAAATTTAAATTAATATATCAACGTTCTTTTAATTTCGTTATTGTTTTAAATTGCACAAAATCATTTATGACTTATGTCTTATGAGATACCCGGGTACCTGGATACTCGGCTATCTCATGAGATACCCGGGTAGTTTTGTTCTACCCGCGTATCTCGTTAGTTAGTTAGTTAGTTAGTTAGTTAGTCAATTTCTACCGACGTTCATAGAAACTCGGACAACGTTCGTTGAACGGACCAATCGATCCCCTGGACACGCTCCATCATTGCATGGGCAATTTGGTGAATGATATCGTTTTTGGGAAAACCTATCAGGAGGACGATCAAGTGTGGAAGTGGCTCAGGTACTTGCAAGAAGAAGGCGTGAAGCATATAGGCATCGCTGGACCGTTGAACTTCTTGCCTCTTCTCAGGTACTCGTTTCGCTTTCTGCTTCGGTCTTTGCAGCTTGTTGTTCCACAGGTTTTACACTCCGAATTCACACTTTAAAAATCAATTTCACCCTTTCGCAAATAAAGTGTGGTAATTATATAGAAAAGGTCTGCGTATTCCGATTTTTATGAAATTTTAATATGTTATAGATTTCGACATTTTGAACAACTTTTTCCTTTTCCAATATAGGGGGGTCGCGTTTAGTTTTCGAGATATTTGCAAAAGACTATCGCTAATACTGTATTGAATTTTTCGTATTTCTGCAGTATAATTTAGAAACACTGGGTGGGTGTGTGTGTGTGTGGTATCAGGCCGGCCCTTTCCGCCCCCTGTTTTCTCTCATCCCTACAGCGTCAAAATGTAAAGAAACGCCGCACCAGGATAGGCTTACGTTGCCGCGGAGTGTGCAAAAATACGAAAAATTCAATACAGTATTCGCGATAGTTTTTTGCAAATATCTCAAAAACTAAAAGCGTCCCCCCTATATTGGAAAAGGAAAAAGTTGTTCAGAATGTGTTGCTGCATAACATATTAAAATTTCATCAAAATCCGAGTACGCACACCTTTTTTACGTATGTTTTTGTACGAAAGATCAAGTCAAGTGTAAATTAGTGGGTGAAATTGTTTTGCAAAGGCGTGAACTTGAAGTGCGCATGTAATAAATGTTTCCTAGGTATTTACCACGGTATGGCGAAATGATACGGTCGATCATCGACGGGAAGAACAAGTCCCACGAGATATACCGCGGCATACTCGAAGATCATCGTAGACGGAGAACTAACAGCGACGCGTCATCCCCTCGTTTGGAGAACGAGAGCTTTTTAGCAGCGTTCGACGAGCAGATGGAGAAAGAAAATTCTATCGAAAATAATTACTACACGGAGCCTCAACTCTATCACCTGTTGGCTGACCTTTTCGGCGCTGGAACCGACACAACTTTAACTACCTTACGTTGGTTTGTTCTGTTTATCGCTGCTCATCCGAAAGAACAGGTACGTCTCGCTGAACGCGTTCTTCGTCTATCGAACGTACTCGAGCGGTTCAACGATTTCTAGGAGAAGCTCCAACAGGAGATGGATCGATGTTTGAACAAAACGGAAGATCCGAGCTTGAAGGACAGACCCTCGATGCCACGCCTCGAAGCCGCCCTTGCCGAAGTGCAGAGAATTCGCAGCGTCACGCCGTTGGGTATTCCTCACGGAACGTTGGAGGTGAGAATATCGATTCTACAATACTTATTATTAGACTGCGGATCTTTATGCATTTATTAAAAACTGCTGGAGTATCAAATTCGACAAAATTGAGTGCGGTGATTTTTATTCAGTTTGGATCTACAGATGTTATTACTCCAATAGAAATAGAATTGAGTAGTATTTCATAAAACTGCAGAAACACCCGCAGTCTACTTATTATTGTGTTCCCGCGTGTATTCTTAATATTTTGGAAAATTGGCCGCATCAGGATACTACGATCGGCGGATACGACGTGCCGAAGGGTGCCATGATCGTGCCGATGCAGTGGGCCGTCCACACCGACCCGACTTACTGGCAGGATCCTCTCGAATTTCGTCCAGACAGATTCCTCACGGAGGATGGAAGTTTCTTTAAACCGGATTCGTTTCTTCCCTTCCAAAGCGGTAACTATTAAGTTGGAGGCAAAGTTCTGTCGTGTAGAGAATATTAAAACAAGCAAAATTACCAGCTTATTTAAAATACGACAGAACTTTCCCTCCAACCTAATATGTATTTATGCAGCCCTAAACTTGTGGCTTCGATCTCCGATCTTCGGATTTCGATAGCAATCAACGAATTCCAAGGAGTTCGAGGCGCACGTTCCGATCAGAGATTCGATTACAGGGAAGCGCGTGTGCGTCGGGGAGGAACTTGCCAGAATGATATTGTTCCTGTTCGCTGGGAAGATTCTTCGAAGGTTCGACGTATCGGTACCATCGGACGAGATTATCGATCTCGATGGCGACTCTGGCATCACCCTGGTCCCGAAACCTCACCGATTGATGTTCGTCCAGAGATGCCGGTGATCATTTCCGCTGCATACGATTATTCCTTTTACCAAGTAATTTTGTTGTGCCACCAATAAATCATGTTTGTTTCATGCTCGCCGTGTTGTTCCATAAAATAAATGAAATATCACACCGAGACATTCATACCACGCGTACTTACAACCGTGCGCATACGTACCTTGCACGTACACGAAGAAACCATGGATTTGGTGCGGGAGAGTCAGCGAATCGAGCTTACGCAACTTTAGTTTCGCCGGTACCGATCGGCCCGGACCGGATTCGGTCCATCGTTGACCGAATATAGCCGAGATCTCGCTATTCATCGAATCGTTGTAACGCTTGGTTTCGCACGGCGACACAGTGCGCCAATTCTAGCGACGAATTAATGCAAAAGTTCTCGGAATCGGAAAATTTACCTGCGTCCCAGGTGACTACCTACCTATCATAAAATAATCAGTCGACATATTTGCAGAAAACAGTTTAGGAAGGCAGGAAATCATGCAACTTTCGTTCGAGACATTTTTTTGTACATGAAATAACTTAGGGAGTATATTTGTGCGTGGGTGGGAATGGCTGTGAGAGGAAGTAGAAACACGCCCAACTCGAGAAACAACAGCTTTAATCGCAAGAAAAGGGAACAACATTAAATAACATTGATTCGCGGTTGGCGGGTGAACACACTAGAGAGCGGTAGTCCTCGTTTCGAGCATACCGCGCTTAACTTTCTTACTATGGATCACGATCGAAGCATCGACACGGTGATACGGGCGGTACCCGCCTCTGTACAATAAAAACAAAGAAGAAAATAAAAATGTCGAAGCTTCGTCCGTGTTCCACGATTCGCGTTACAAAGTCTTTGGAAATGCTTTTAACGATCGCGATATCACACGGATCCCGATGATCCAGCGTCCTAAATTCGTGATTCACAGCCTCAATTTTTGTTCGCGTTGTAGGTTTTTCAATTTTTCTATAATACTAGCTAATATAACAATCTACATACATGCAAGTACTTGCGTGGGCTCCAACTTTCACGAGATTCACCGTTTCAAGTGAAAATCCACGTTCGTCGTACACAGCCCTATCGATCGCACAAATACTTACTACAGGGAGTTCCAACTTGTTCCCCTCCGAGACCCGCAAGGAGGAACGGGGACGAAGATTCTACAGCAGCGACGAAGTCTAAGAGAGTGGGAGTAGAACCTAAGCGGGGAATGTGTGCGACTCGCGAGCTACAGGTTGGAACTCCCTGACTTACAAACACGGTTTCGTTTCCGGACGGTAAAACAAAGAGATCTCGGGACCAGTCCCGAAGGGAATGGTCCCGCGATCATTCGCGAACTTACTAGCTTACATGTATGTATTACATATACACACGTATATACACGCGTATGGTACAAAGTATGTACAAGTTTGAAACATGCTCGTTCGACTGTTTTGTCGCAACTTATCGATCTAATTGAATATTTTTATTCTACGATACTCATCTTTGCAGTTAGTGCTATTCATTTGTCGTTGTGTATTGCTGTTGCTACTATTATTAACATTAATAATATTATTATTATTGTTCTTTTTGTTACTATTATTCCTCTTAATATTGTTATTATTAGTGTCGTATCTATTCTTAATTTCCCGTTATAGCTTTCACAAAATTATCTCCGTTACTATTACTATTTGTCGATTGAATTTGTTGTTGCTTTCGGTCGCGTTATATACACATCTTGTCCCTCGTCGGGACAGCGTCATGATTGCGATCCCCTAACGAATCGTTGTTATTTATCGTATTTAATCCAGCATTCGGTTCTTTCGATTTTCTAAACGATTAACGACTAAGCGCGAATAAATAGTAAGTGAAACGAAGGGTCGTTCAACTTTGATATTAGGTCGTTCGGATGGTCATTTCGTTTTCTCTCTCTCGAGGGAAAGCCAATTTTTTGAAAGAATTTCTGATTTTTCAGGCATCTTAACCCTTCGAACTCGTTAGCCACGAACGACTTAATACAATGTCTTTTGTGTTTCCGTAAATCCGAAGACCCGAGACCGAGTCTGGGTTAGGAACGACTACCGTGCTCCGTTGATCGTTGCGGAGCGAACGAAAAAAAAAACGACGAGTTCTCACTGGCTCCCGATATTCCGTAAAACGGCACCCGACTGTATCGGATCGGTGCTCGGGTCTTCGATAAGCTCGAGATTTCTCGGTACTAGGCAAACGTGAAAGGGATCAGGAGTGACGGTAGCACCGGCGTTACCGCGCAAACTCGGCAACGATGCTCCATCCGGCGATCTCAATTGAAAAGTATGCATCAACGAGCTGAAGAACAGAAACAATTCCATACGCGCTAACACATCACCGAGACACATTCGTCTGCCGACACCGAAAGGCATAAAGTATTCCGGTTTGTGGACTTTACCTTCGGCCGAGAGAAATCGACTCGGTCGAAACTCCTCGGGCGCCTCCCAAAGTTTCGTGTCCATGTGTACCGCGTGCAGCAAAGGCACCACTTGCGATCCAGCCGGGATTGTATAACCATCTAACGTCACGTCCCTGAAATCAATTGTACGATTTCCAAATTTATTCATTGTACTTTCCTTTTCTTTCACGCTTTCACCCTTTCCCTTTCTACCATCTTTCTCCCTTTACTCCGACCTACAACCCCGAACCCTTTCTTCGTAGATCGTTTTCTCTCAGGTAACTTTCTTTTCCTTTCCCTTCGCACTTTAATGATTTTCCAATAGACGGGAGGGTATTTACCGCGAGGTTTTACGAGTGGTCCTCAATGGCACTTTCTCCTAGTTTTGTCCCTATACCCTTATCCCTCGTTCGACCATTTTATCTAATCTTCTATCCCCCAAACTTCAACCCCTTTCTTCCTAGATTGTTTTCCTCGTTACTTTCTAATGCAAAGTGTTGCATTTCAATGATTTTCCAAAAGTCTGGGAGAAGAATAATTACCGTGTGGTTGCATGAGTGGTCCCCAACGGCACCACGCTCGATCTCCGCAGCACCTCGAGTATCGTCGCTTCCGTGATCGGAAGGAAAGACAGATCCTTCAAAGCTGGCAACCTAGAACTGCCTACAACTTGATCCAATTCCTCCTGCACCGCGGTTGCCGCTTCTGGATGATGCAGCATCAAAATGATCGCCCATTCCAGCGTGGTTTTGATGGTCTCCATACCCGCGGAGAACAAGTCCCCGAGAATTTGTTGCATCTGACGATCTGGTTGGAAACAAGAACGGTGGAAGATTGTAAAGCAACCGCGACACGAAGGAAAAAATTTGAAGAAGAAAATAATTACGAATATTACTCACCATGATTTTTCCCTTGAAACAGCATCGCCGACCGACCTTCACCCTTCGCTTTCTCGATTTCGAGCAGATACGTGTCCACCAAGTCACGAACCGTGCCTTCGTTAAACGTTGCACGATGTTGGTCGACAGCCTCCTGGTAAAAGTCCGCCATCTCCGTCAGATTTTCCGCTAATTTGTTCCGTACCTTTTGCAGACACGGCAGGTAACGCATCACAGGAATGAAATTCACCGCGACCATGCTACCGAACAGTTTGAACCCCTCCTCGATCAAATGCATGAATCGACTGAATCTGGTGTCGCCGTGTTGGAAACGCACTCCCATCAAGATCGAACAAATCACGTTGCTAACCGACATTCCGAGAGACGCTGAAACATCCATCGGTGCACCTTGCCTCAACGCCAGTCCTCGAAGCAACGTCTTAACCTCGCGCTACAAAATACAAACGAACGTGTTTCACTTTCTCGAACGATAACCAACAACCGATCAACGAAGAAATGTTCGATAATCGTTTGGCTAGTCCAGTGATCGGCAAAATAAGGCTCGCGAGCCACATGCGGCTGCTCGAGTTCGGCTCTTCCACGGATATAGTGTTTGAAATTCATTTATTTGGTACAATCTTCGATCAGTCAGTGTGTTATATCTAAACAATGGGGATTTTATGCATTTATAACAAAAATGAGTAGGTGTAATTTCAAACAGTAAAAAGATCAGAAGAATTTAAAAGTTACATTATTTTCGAAAGAAAATAAATGTCCATTTCACGAATGTTCATTTTGCATAAAGTTCCACTGACTAGTTATATCAAAATTCAAGTAAACAGCGATTTCTACTCGATTTTTATCCATAAATAACGATTATTATAAAGTACGATACTCCGTTTTATTCGGTGTACATAGTTTCAACCGACTGGCAGAGAAATGAATTCTTGTAAAATCACTGCTGCAATTTGGCTTTTTCGACTAACGAGTTTGCCGATCGCTAGTCTAGTCCGACAAAGAGCAGACCGAGGAGCGTCGAACCCCGAAACCCCATGAAAAAGAGAGAAGATAAGACATCTATCTACAAGGTGCGCTCACCATGATTCTCGATTCCATAACTTTCTTTCCACCACCCATATAGGTCATGCCGAAGCTCCTGAGTTTATCGTGAAGGAATTTTCTTTGCTCTTTCCACATAGCACCCTCGGTGTTGATAATACCTACGAGAGAAAACAAAAGGATCCTTCTAATCTTTGAACTCGAAAGAAACGAGCGAATTCAAACGTGGTTGCACGCGACAGACACAAGCAAACAAATAATACGGAATCGAAAAAGATTGGTGACGCGGAAAATTCGATCTAGAGAGAAGGCAACGAAACAGTAGAAGGCGAAAGAAAGGCAGGTCGATGGAGGGAAGAAAAAGAGAGAGAGAGAGAAAAAGAGAAAGAGAGACAGGTCGAGGGTAAAACAAAAGAGAAAGGCCACCGTTTTTAACCTTCGAGATCCGTATCGAACGCGAGAAGTTAAAAATGCGAGACCGACGAAATGGCGCGAAAACTCCACCGATGCAAGGTCGCGAGAACGTTGATTATCAGCGAGACGAGGAAACAAGAGATTAAGATACACATAGAGAGATAGAGATAGAGAGAGAGAGAGAAATAGACAAAGTGAAGAATAGTTTTCAACTTACCATATCCACCGAGGATGTTGATGAACTCTGTGTGCGGTCTTCCAGTGAATTCTTCTCGGCGAAACGTGTCGCGTATCGTACGATGATCGCTGAGAACGACTACTAGTTGCGTTCCTAATCGAGCACTGAACATGGGCCCGTACTTTTTCGCGAGTTCTCCGTATTGAAGATGAACGTCGCCCTTCAGGAACGGCAGATAACCGAACACAGGCACGCCCCAAGGGCCTGGTGGCAAGGAGCGCACGTATTTCAGCCATTGGAGACACCTTGCCACCAATAGTACCGCCAAAAACACGAGACAGATACAGAGGACATCGATCCTGGTACCGCCCATCGCTTGCCAAGTCCACTGTGCTGCGTATTCTACCAGCATCGTGACAATCGGCCGTAACTTTCGATTGTTTCAATTCTTTCAGCAACCTTCTCTCGTCGGAAGTCTCCGGTCTTTAATACTCTCAGATTTCCAATGCTTCGGTACTTGGAATCTTGGATCTTGAAATCTTGATTCTTCTCTTTTTACCTTGCTTCTTCTACATCTACTCGTTTCTTTATTTCGCTGCTCGTATACCTCTGCGTTCTCTATACTATTCGTTCTTTGTACAAGAGTACGAAAAGAAGTTTCGACGTTTTCGTGAGGACAAAGCCGATCGAGCTTTTCGAGTACGACCCCTCGAGGAGGGAAACACGAACAGGAGTACAGTTGAACGGTGACTCGTCAGGCAATCATCGAAATCGAATATCCGATTGTAAGACGATTTCGGAAGGTGGCGAGAGTAACGAGCGGTAGCCGGCGTGAGGAACAGAGGAGATGACAGAAATGATTCTGGTAGTTGAAGGGTGGAGGGATCGAGACGATGAAAAGGATCAGACTAGGGGGTAGCGGATGAACAGAGGGTCAGGAATAGAGACGGAGAAGGAAGGAGAAGAAGAAAGGAGTGTGTGTGTGAGAGAGAGAGAACGAGAGAAAAGAAAAAAAAGTCGGTCACCGCCGCAGCCGAATTTGCCGGCGCTCGCTGTATCGTAAGTCGTGCGAGCTACGTAAAGATTGAGTGTATACTAACATACACCTTCTTGTCCTTGCCCGTCTTATATAGTGACTCATCGAGCACCGGCCCCCCAGCGACTCTAAATGGTCCCCCGGATGCCACCCAATTGCCCCCGGCAGTCCCCGACAGTCCCCGGACGTAGTGGGGCAACGGCACAAAGAGAAGCAGAGAGGAACGCGATGGAGAGGAAAAGAGTCGAGAAAGACGGTGGACAGCCGAACGGGTTACACGACGAGTCGCGACACGACGAGACAAGACGAGTCGAGACGAGACGCGACGCGACCAGACACCCAGCCTTTTAGGTGGGGATAAACCGTGGGCTTCTTATGTTCGGGGTGGTGGATACTTCCGGCGAGGGTGCGAAGGCGGGCACCGTATTCCTCGGTCTCGTTGGTCAAAAACCACGAGGACTCCTATCCAGTCGCGACGGAGGGGATACAGGCCCCCTGCAGGGACTCGAAACTAGCAGCAAGTAGTGGGGATCGCTACCACCAAACTCAACGGTAAGTATCTCTTCGATTTACTCGCGAAGGATCCGCTTCGGACCGATCAGCTTCGCGCGACTCGCTTCTTCCAACGATTTTTCAGTTGTTTAACCCCTCGTTCCTCGCGAATAGACTGACGGAGCTTTTATGGAGTATTAAAATTTGTCTGCGTCCGTTGCGAGACATAGAAACCCAAGCGGATGTTATCACTTTTCTTGATGATTCTACTGGCCTGGCAAGATTGTAATTTCGGTATTTTATGCTGAAGCGAAACCGGATTGTTTTATTCGAGCGATGATCTTGGATTAATAAAATATTCTTTTTGAAGAAAGTATCTTATTCATTGAAATTCGTTATCCGAATGATCTTTGATTAATAAAATATTCTTTTTGAAGAAAGTATTTTATTCATTGAAATTCATTACTTGAATAAACTTGATAATTATATATTGACATCTTGAATTGTTAAAATTTTCCAACAATTTTTGATTTTATCTACTCAATTTTGATAAAAATGCATGAAGATCCGAAGATTTTTTAACGAAGTCTAACAAATATGAATGTCGCGCCTTTCTTTTTAACTGAAATAAAATTCGACTCGTTCGAAGTCAATATTTAAATGTAAACTATAAATTTTCTTTTCTCTTCTACGATATTTTTTGAGATAAACACGTTTTAACCATTGCAATTGTAAAGAAAATGGCAGGGGTTAAACGGTTCGATAAACTACATGTACGGAAAACCAGGCGAAATGATCGATGTTCGAGCAACGTTGACACGTGCAAAGTTCACTTCCGTACAAAATATCAGACGATTGCACAAGTTTGTGCCCGATTCGAGAATAAAATTCAATGTCTTTCATAAACTTCAATCTTCTCTATAATCAGAAAAGAATGATGACTGTAGAAATGTTTTAGGGATTTATAAAAATCGGGAAGCAACTTATGCAATGATCTAATATAAAAACGAAGAATGTTATAGGTACGAACACAAACGGATCTGAATTTAGCGGTCCACGCTGACCCAGACATGGTCCGTACCGAACAGTCGCGGTTCTTCGGCGGCGGGTCATTGACCCAGTTCGTATTCTTTCACGATAGCAACGCCCGGTTTTCACCATGGACGGCACCAGAAATATCCCTTTTGTCACCGAGGACGAACATTCACGAACCCATAGATTTTATTCGGGCGTCGATTAAACGCGTTATAGTAACCTTGCATGCCTCGTTCATTTCGAACGAACCCGCCCTTTGCTGGATTTCAATTTAATCACTGAAAAGCCGCCGCGCCGCAAGAATATCACGCGGATTAACATTTCCACGCTCACTCGGGAAATCGCGGACACCCAACACAACGCTAATCGCTGATCGATGTCCGGTTTCACGAGTTTTCTTTCCACGTTTCAGAGAGCGTGGAACTCGTTCGAATCGGTTTACAGGACCGCTCGACTATGACGCGACACCGTCGCGGCGATTCGATGTGGCTCTGCAAAATTCGATTCCTCGGAACGGTCGTATCCGTCGTGACTTCGTTCCCCGGTTACTTTTCGAACGGTAATATTACTTGGCTGTCCGGGTACATACTGCGCGCGAATTCATCGGCTTCGAATACGATCCCCGCGATCACGTGCTTACGGGAACCAGCCTTTTTCAGCGGTAGACTCGATCAACGAGAAACAGATCGAAGATAAACTATTTCATGAAACGTCACCATTCGAAACGACATCCTTGTGGTTTCTTCTTTTAGAAACATTGAGATATTCAAATTCACCCCTTGTCGTATTTTAACGAGCGTATCATACTCGTCACGAAGATTTTACCCAGTCCAACGAATACGAATGTTACACGTTTCTTCTTAGATTAAACATAATTTGATTCGTTTGTAATTAATAATTTCATTATAATTTTATTTGTTCATCTCAGGGCTTCAATTATCTTACATCTTCTCCTTCCTCGCGTGTAATTAATGTTTCAGCGTGTGAAAATAAATGTAACCATACGAAAAATATAATTTTCCTTTTCCCTTCTGCGGCACCTTTGGGATTAAGACGGCAAGCTGTAGAAATATGTTTTTCTGAGAGATGGTTTTTATCGAGCTTCTCTATATTGAAGTACATGTTTAAATAAATGCAGTTTTGTCATGATTAGTAGGCCTAGCGTTGAACGTTGGAAGAATTGGAAGGGTTACGAAGATGTTGGTAAATTGTCGAGGCGACCGCGAATAATTCGGTGCGGCATGGGCTAAGAACGATATTTCGAAATAATGACGATCGATGTGACAAGCTGTTGATCGTATCGTGGCGATCGTATCGGTGAATTAAACTGTCGGTGAGTAGGATAACGCTGCAAAAACGGGAAAACTGGTATGCTGTGTATCCGCGTGTTCGTACTACACTATTACAACTGTTACGGGCGGTGAGCACGCGTGCACGCAAACGTGATCGATTCTGTGATTGTGTGCATACGCGAGAAACAACTTGCTCGCGTAATCAAGCCTGCAATTTCTGATTGTTTACATGCGAGGGCATTGCCCGGATGCCGTTTACCTTACGTACATTCCAGGTGTTACCACTCCCTCCATCGCCTCCTACCGCTTTCAGCGCACCTACGACGCGTATACGAATCGCATACGATAACGCTCTGCCTTGCACGCCGCGTGCCGTACCGTACCGCACCGCACCGCATCGCAACGCAGCCGCACCGCAACGCACCGTCGCAATCGCCATCTCTGTCGAAGCAACCAGCCGTCAGCTGTCCAACCGTCTATGCAATTGTTGAAGGATACGATTCGAGCGTAGCTCTTTTCTAATTAACCCCTTGTGCACTCGGAGACCTATTTTAACTGGAAAATTAAACATTTCTTCGGAACCTGAAGAATATTTCCATTCCCTATGATTTTTCAGATTTTATAGATACGACATTGCTGTAATAGATCATACCGTTTTCCTATAAAATCTTTTGAGCTATTTGCCGCGTCGAAAAATATGTTCAACAAAACCTGTAGATCTGAACAGACTAAGACTATTACGTCCTATTACTTTAAAAACGTCACAAATATGAAAATTGAAGTACGCTTTCATTATCTTTTATTTTATATTTTTGTCTTTAAGTCTAAAACCTTTGGGTTTCACGTTGTCGAAGGGTCGACATCTTAAATAAATATGAGCAAATCCATGGTCTGAATCGGTCAGGCGAGGCAAGCATTGCGATAATGCGTTGTTTGTCGCGGCCCAGCGAGGCAGCGTGTATTGTTCGCCTAGCTGGTGCCTGAAAAATTTTCTCGGCCAGCTCAGGTGTTTTTGTGGGTGAAAACCTCGTCCCCGTCCCTTGGTAAGTTCCGGCTCCTCCAGGAGGGGACGCTATGTAAGGAGAGTGTAGTTTGCCTATGTTGAATGTACGCAGAGAAAACGTGAAAATATTTGGCAATAGCGAAATCAGCCGAAATTTACTCGCGACAGGACATTTTGACCGCTGAGCGAAGAGCCGACGCGTGCCTCATATATCTGCTTCGGCCCAAGGCGCAAGGGCGGGGGAACAGCGTTGTGGAAGGGCAAGGGGAGAGACTAGTTTTAATCTATCAACGCTGGTAACGTTTACCCTCCTTCTATGTTCGAAAATTTGCAACTGTTTAACTATTTGCCACAGCATTATTCAAAACAGTTTTAATATTATTAAATTTGTCTGTATTCTATAAATTGTGGAAAGGTTAAAAGATAAAAATTATGAGTATTTCCATTCCCTATGACGTTTGAAATTGGTATAATTCCTCAAACAATACCTAAAAATGTTTAGTGATCGATTAAGTAATATTAAGTAGTAATATTTTGAACAATGGTACAGCAATTTTTAGTGGCGCCTCTCTCAGAGTCACCATTCGAGCGCTAAGGGTTAAAAGACACCGCCAAGTGAAATAGATATCCGATCTCTGAGCAATCGTTTACAATTCGATTATGATTGTCGCGACTTCGGGTAGCTTACAATTAGAATCGGACCCCGACCATGCATCTGTTTGCGTCTGTTCATTCGAATTCGATCCCTGCTTCGCGTGGCCTCGATTTCTCCTCGTATGCGTCCGGAACCGATCGAGCTGCCCACCTTTCAGCTACCGAATCTCACCGAAACCTTTATCGTCGCTCTCCTACGAATCTATACTTTATTTTCCTTTCGTTTGTAATCCCGGCCAATCGAGAACTGTAGCCAATAGGTTGGAATAGGTCAATCCCCAACGGCTTTACGTCGACGACTCGAAAAACGGGAACCCGGTGAGGAATGTCGAGAAGTTTCGGTTGTGAAAATATATGTATACTGTATATTTGAGGAACCCGAGGTTATCGGCGAGCGATCGAGCGAGTGTGCGAGTGCGGGTGGGAGCTTGTGCGCGTGTGCGCAATCCATCTTCGAACGGGTTTCCTTTCTAACGGCTAATAACGGGCCCTAACTGGTCAGACACGAGAAGGCAGTTTTTGACTGTCCGTTATTTCTCGTCTGGGCCGTCCCTCGAATTGCTTCCAAAAACTCTTCTCGAGTCGTCGTTCGATCCGTTAGAAACCGTAACGAGTAGTTGCGGCGCGCACTGGTTTGATTTTGCCGCGATCTTCTCGTCGCCGCTGTTCTCTCTTCACCGCTCCACTATAAACAGTCTTCAAAATAAAAAAATTCCCACCTCAATTCCAACAAACCAGAACGACATGAACATTTATTTTAATTTCGTAGTATGTTCAATGGGTTGAAAACAATAAAACAGTATTCTTAAATTCGTCTGTTTTCAACGTTTCAAATTACGGCTACTAGTTTTTACAATAAATGCATACAATCCGCTATCAATTAATGACACTGGTTTGATTTTACCGCGATGATCATCCGGCCGCTCCAGTACATCTGTACTCTAAGAGTGCTTGGGCACGAGCGCGTGTGCGAGAACGCTAGCGGGCAATTCGGTGGTTTTAATCGAGCTCCTTTCAAAACGTGTATTGGTTGGAATCACGTGATTTATATATATATATATATATATATATATATATATACACATGTTCGTTTTCGAAATGAAATCCTGGTGAGCTCAGCTACGAATAGGAAATCCGAAAAGGTTGGCTCGCGAGCCCAGAACAAACGCGGAACAAACCGCGACACGTATTGCGAGCACGTGTAATACGTGCGAGTACGTAACAGTCGGGATAATGCCGGGTGAAGGACCGAACGAACGATGCGTTGGACGGATGAACTGGTTGTCCGATTGCCCGGTTGCCCGGTTGGTCGTGTGCTCGGTTCCTCGGTCGCGCGCGCCCGTTACCATCACTGACCACTGCCAACGGGTCGATGACCCGAGACCTCTTTCGCAGCCGAAATTTTCGAGATCGCTCGTCGTTCTCTAAAGTCAGCCGAAACGAATAATACCGGCTGTCCTTCCATCGTACGCCCAACCATCTTCCTTCGTTCGCCTATGTCGCTCCGTGTCGTCTCGTTCCGTTCTCGCGCTCTCCCCTACAATGGTTTCGATATTAGTACCTTCCTCCACGTTGACAAATTACTGGAATAAATTACCTCGCTCTCCTCCATCTTGCCTTTCGACATTATCCGTCGATGGTCGCACGAGACAATCGCACCGCCGAAAACTTTCCCGCTGATGTGCCCGGTCGACCAACAGACCAAACGATTCTACTTTTAAACGTAACAGAATCCTGTATGTTATGTAACCAACGCAGAAAGTCAATGGCCAAACTGCTCGATCAGCCGATACCGCGCGACACGGTGTCGTTCACGAAACCTCGTGTCGTTTACGGTTCCCGTTCAGACTTCGAACTTGCTGAAACTATACATTTCTCGATTCGTTCTTTCGAACCTTATTACGCGCGCGCTCGCACGAGTAATTGCAAAAGCGAGCGTCAACGTTGCGTTACAAGAATTCGCTAAAAAGATATACCCGACCGTTTCGTAATCGGTCGAGGAACCAAATCCGAAATGTCGAAGGATGCTCGATGGTGACGCATCGCGTCGCGAGCTAACCAAAGCTGCGAACCCACCGAGTCGATGATCGACGGCGTGACGTTACGACCAACCAAGAGCGGATCAACGAATTCGCGACACCTATATGATACTCGCAGACAATACGCAACTATACGATCAATGACTGGAACGATGACGACAAAACGGGTTCAGGTGAATAACGTAAACACCTTCGACTACGAACGAAGGAGCGAGCTCGGGTGAACGACCGACAAACTGGCCTAAGTGCCGTATACGCAAACTATCTGCTCTTACTAGACTGTAACTATTGCGATTCAACCGGATTTATCGGTCTCCAATCGTTACGAGAAGAACTATAATTAAGTCGGTGTATCGGATATCAAATAAACTTAATCTACCCAGATAGCACAGAAACGTCTTCAGAATCACCCTGTATATAATGAAATTTAATTATATCGAATACAGGATTAACTCACACAATATGGTGTAACGAGTACGAGAAAGCATGATTAACTCTCTTACGGTTCCTCAAAAATAGCTACGTAAAAGAGACTAGGATAACAATTCACCGATTTTTATTTTACACGTTAAATCAACGCATTATGTGTCATTTATAGCGTTACATTTTAAAGAAATACATCTCGCAACACAGACAAAGTGGGACCAATAATTTAATGGTATGTAAAAATATTAAAGATTTTTATCCTGAGGAATGTATGAGGGTTAAGAAGATTTAAACGTCTGACTCGTGACGTTTAAAATAATTGTACACTTCGTGAAAATATTGAATGGGTGAATTTTCACCCTGAGAAACGTGCGAGGGTTAAAAGAAGAAACGTGATAATTGCACGGAGTTGATAGCATAATAGGGTAAACGGAAAATGAAAGGAAATGAGAAGTAAGGAAAGGAAAGGTAGAGATCTAAAGAACGGCAGAAAGGGAAGAAATAACATTTACGTTGCGCCCTCCTATCTACTGGTAGTAATAAATGCACGTGAATTAAATCGTCAAACGGTCAATGCTCGACTGACCTCAACAACAGTAAAAGTGACAAACGGCATAACTCGTTGTCCAAGTTGGTCGCGGAACTCGATTTCTCGATTCCTGCTCCGCTACTTATCGAAACGAGATTCTAGCCGAAGCTGATCGGTCTTCGATCTACTTTTCGTGGAAAGCACAGAGATTATTCCTTCCGTCGAACCGGTCGACGTTCGAAATTTCTTCTTTATTTTTTTGTTCACTCCAGCGTTATAAATCTCGAATGAGGAAAATTCTCGCGAAACTATTAAGCGACGCAATCGCGAGAAACGCTGAGAAGAATTGCAAATGCGTTGGAATCGATTGGTAGAGATTGGATCTCGAATCGAGATCGAAATATCAATGCGAGCCTTCGATACAGGAAACCTCGCGTTTGCTACGTATTTCCCTCGAGGAAAAGTTCTCGGTGTCAGGAATGTGTTAAACGCAAATCGAGTCGTACAGCGATGGCCGGTGTAAACATTCTTTCTTTTATCGCGGACATGGTAATGGATCGAAGGTCGGTTACGCGCAGATCTATACTATACCGTTTTTCACCATTGTAAGTACCTCCCAGATACAAGACTACTTATCTAATGAGAAAGAAGGAACATACACAAAAAGACAAAGAAAAAGCAAATTAATACTGGTACAATCGATAGGTATTATCATATAATCCTGCGGCAGTTGCATTTTAAATCAACAAATTGTGTTTCATTTATAGCGTAATTTTAAAGAAATACATCTCACTACGTAGACATAAAAGGATTAATAATTTTACAGTATGCGAGAATATTGAATAGCTGAATTTTGTTGTATTCCGGATACTTAATATGTGTATATTTATTAAGTACAATTTCTACGCGAAATACAAACTACAGACGTTATACAAAACGAATTTAGTAGTCTAGACAAGACTCGTCTAGATTGATCAGAAGCAAAATGAGATTGAGAAAAGAATTCTCCCGAGAAGAAGAAATCAGCAGAAGATATAGGTTTGGTTCTGTAAGGTAGGGGTTGTTTTAGGTCTAATGATTAGTAAGGGTTGAATCGTAGGGATGAAGTTCAAGGATGAATAATACAATATAGGATGTCGAACTGAAGGTAGAGAGACGAACTGAAACGCTTAGATTACATGAGTGATTACTAATGCTAGAGAGAATCTTATCGTTGGTATACAACAATTTTGTGGAAAAGAAGGTAACAATGAGGTAAAGTATTTAGGAATTAATTTCTCCTCTACCTTAAATATTTCCAACCATATTTATCATATTGTTAACTCCGCCTCTAGAACACT